>JBBMJZ010118306.1:0-21973 GCA_037833815.1 Zingiber zerumbet | reverse complement strand
ACTTATTTAAATTAATAACTAATATAAAATATACATAATAAATTAAATAAAATAATATTAAGTTATAATATTTAAGAATATTTTAAATATAACTTTAATATTATAATGTTTTATATTAAAAAAATCGGCACTTTGCACCATTTTTTGCAAGTGAACAAAGATGGTACTGCACTGTTCACTTGCACAATTTTAGTACAAAATTAGGGGTCTTCATTGAAAGAGATTTGATGTCTATTTTATACTAAAATGATGTAAAAGGACACAGATTAAAGATGGTCTTAGAAGTTTTCTCCCTAACCCACCACCTTTATGGTTAAGGTCTGCCCTTCCGCAGGGTAGAGGAGAGAATGTCCCTAGCTATCTTTGTCAGCATTTTTGTTAACAACAAAAGAAAACATATGAAAAATAAACTTAAATGGGTAAAATTAGAATAATAAATTATAAAGGCATATCAGTATTTATAAACAGCTAAAAATTTTATAAACATCCCTAATTATTAGAATAGTTTAGGGATGCTATGATGTATTAAAATATTTTTTTGGTTTAATTTAGTTAAAAATATTATATATAGACCATATTATATATAAAGATAAAAATTTAATAAGCATCCGTAATTATTAGAATAGTCTAGGGATCCCTATATATATATAACTGAATTAAACTAAAAAAAATATTTTAATATATATATATATAGAGAGTAAAACTATGTTTAGTTAGAGATAATATAATTGAATTTGGAATGTAATTAGATTATATATGGTTACTCTTATAATTTAGATTACAAGACTTTATTATCTATTTATAATTCAGATTAAATTATATTATAATTTTAAAATTATATAAAAATAAAATAATCAATCTTGTAATATAATCAAGATTATATTATAAGATTACAAATGGTGGTAATATTATAGTAACTATTAAATGGTTTTAATATTATACTAATAATTTATTAATTAATATAATTTTAAAATGATTTTAATTAAATTTCATAATTTGAACAAATTGATAAAAAAAAATAATATAAAATAATCTAATTAATAATATTTTTTTATCAAATTAAATTGATTTATTTTAATACGTTATTTACTTGAAAAACAATATTTGAAGATGAGAATTATGTTAAGGCGGGTTTCCTTTTAATTTTTATCCAAAATATAGGTAAGATAATTACAATAAAAGTATAGAGATATTTAAAAAATAGTTAAAATTGATGATTGGACAACTTTTTTTATTTGTTTTGTTTTAAAACGGTGATGCTCACGTGAGGAGCAGGTGCTGTTCGGTACCTGCCCTTTTCTATTTGTCTGCCAGCCATGACTCGGCTTGGCTTCCATAGTTCCGTGGGATCTCTTCCCTCGCCGTGGCAGGTATATTCTCCGCCGTTGAATCGCTCCCGGAGTGCGTCTCCGGACGTCAGATCCTACAATGAAGCAGCTTCATAAACAACCCAGCCTCAACCAGAATGCTCAGATCCCGACCTACGCCGTCAAACCCGGCAAGCCGCCGGCACGCTCCGCCGCTTCCTCGCCTTCCTTCCTCCGGGCTGCCTTCGGTTACCTCCTCCGCGAGCAGCGCCTTCTCTTCGTCCTCGCCGGCGCTATCATTGCCTCCACCTTTTTCCTTCTCCACCCCTATTACAACTCCTCTCTCTCCCACTCCCACCCCGACGATCACCTCAACCAACGCATCCTTGATAATCTCCAGCACACCTCCTCCTACGACAGTGGCCGCAGCGGCGCCGTTGCCGTTAGTAGCGGTGGGAGGAGAGTGCCGGTGGGGTTGAAGAAGCCGTCGAAGCGGATCGTAGTCACCGGAGGTGCCGGATTCGTCGGAAGCCATCTGGTGGACAAGATTCTGGCGAGGGGGGATAGCGTTATCGTGATCGATAATTTCTTCACCGGGAGGAAGGAAAACGTGGCGCATCACTTCGGGAACCCGAGGTTTGAGCTGATCCGCCATGACGTCGTCGAGCCGATCTTGCTGGAGGTCGACGAGATCTACCATCTCGCATGCCCGGCGTCGCCTGTGCACTACAAATATAACCCTATCAAGACCATCATATCCTCTTGATTACTTGTGGCTATTTCATTTTTTAAGATCTGTTCAAATTCCATAAAGTTTATCCCCCAGGTGATTGATCCGCATGAACTCTGATGATCTGGGTAAAACTTCATTCCTCAAATTGATTTAGGTTAATTTTTGATGAAATAAGTCTTGTCGATCTGTTACAATTGATTATGGTAACTAGTTGCTTACATACAATGTTGGTTTCAAATTATAGTTCTTCCTCACTCCAAAGAAATTGAGAAAATTTCCTATGCTTTATGGTAGTAGCAAAGGTGATTTTTTTAGATAAAACTGTTGTAATCCCCTAACGGTGTAGAGTACAAGACAAATGTGATGGGTACATTAAACATGTTGGGTTTAGCAAAGAGAATTGGAGCTCGTTTCTTGCTGACAAGTACTAGTGAGGTATATGGCGACCCACTTGAGCACCCACAAAAAGAGACATACTGGGGCCATGTCAATCCCATAGGTAGGGTAACTTCTACTCAAGGTCATTTATGTTATATTTTTGCATATCTTGTTATCACACATTCTGATTTGTTATGGATGACAGTTTTTTTTTCCATGCGTATTTGGCATTAATGATTTAACATAAACTTTTGCTGCTCCTTAGGTGTTAGGAGTTGCTATGATGAAGGAAAGAGGACGGCAGAAACTTTGACCATGGATTACCACCGTGGTGCTGGACTTGAGGTGACTATACACAATTAAAATTGAAACCCTACCTCTTTTTTCAATTCTTGATGGCTGCTGCAAAACATGCACTACAACTAAAAACAAGTAAACCATGAGTCCCGTCTATTTAGATCGGTTGCAGGCTATACAAATTTGATGCAACATTTAAGCCTATCTAAGGCTATATTACTATTACTACACAAAATTGAAGGGGGACCTTTGACGCAATGTGTTGTCGTGTGATCTTGTGATCACGGGTTCGAGTCGTAGAAACAACCTTTTGCAATGCAGGGTAAGGTTGCGTGTGATAGACCCAATGTGGTCCAATTCTTTTCCGGGACCCTGCATTGTGAGAGCTTCGTACACCGGGTTATCCTTTTAACAAATATTATTAATATCCAATAGTGGTACAATTTCAATCGTCATGTTTTCACTTTTTACATAACAATATTGCATCAGCCATTAATGTTGTCTTTGTTGAAGACTTTGATATCCAAATGGTTGTAATCATTTTGAATCTTTAATGGTCATAGCAATTACATTGATTTAAATTTCCTATTGATACAGGTATTTCCTCATGTAAAAACATTTCTTTCTAGAGATATAACTTTGAAAGAGGAATTCATCTCATCTTTATCTAACTACACATTATACTATTTGAGAATATATCCAATTTTTGCAAAGATCTTAATATATTTCTCGGTGAATATACCAATACAGACAAACTTCTTACTATACTTATAGTATTGGAAATTCTCAATCTCTCATCAACATATGTGTTTTTTTCTCCTCTGGCTCACTTATCTCTGAAACATATCCCAAGCACTGTGCTTTCTATGGAATTAATTTGACTGTTGAATTGTTTGGTTTCTTATGGCAATCTATCTGATGGAGGATAAATTTCTTATTACCCCTTTAGCTATTTCGGTTAATGAGCTGAACTTGGAATACTTGGTAATAGACTATTTTGGATGTTTTCTTTATCATAAATATTTAACCTTAGGTTTGCTTATTCCAACGGTTGGTCTCTCTTATTTTTTACATTTTTTTTAATGCAGTTAATCCAACTGAAAATTTTCTTTGCTGGCATCATTTTTGCTTTAACTTTTTTTTTAATGAATATGTTCATGTCTTTATGCATTGTTTCTAGCATATCAGGACAGTTTCTAGACAACAGATACATTAGACTCTTAGTTATTGACCCCTTGCAGTGAACTTCACTAAAATTTGGTTATTTTATGCTGCCCCTTTGAGATACGACAATGTCATAACCTTCTCAAACATGTAGATTCATCTATTCTGTTCTTTCAACTTTCTATTATGAGGGCTCATAATTATGACTTAAGAATATTGTACTTTCTGTTTGATCTATCATCCTGGCATTCATATAATAATTATATTTACGATAAAATACATGGAATAGTGACTTAAAAAGTTATTTTTGCCTTTGTAAACAAACCTCGCAGTTGCATTATTTTTAGCACTTATTTCAGCAGAATGGTTATACCGTTTCTTAAACTGGGGAATTTGAAAATAAATCAATCCTGATTGTGCATGTACAGGTTCGTATTGCACGTATATTTAATACGTATGGGCCTCGGATGTGCCTTGATGATGGCAGGGTGGTCAGCAACTTTGTTGCTCAGGTATCTTTGCCTGCAATTATATTCCCTTTCTCTTTTAGAGAAGAAAATGCACACACAATTACCTTAATATAATATATCTTTCTTTGTTTTAGTTGTTAAGTAGTCAAAATCAGTTGTTTTGAGGACAAAATTATTATCATGGTGTAGTGAATTCAATATTTATATTTTACAGGCTCTTCGAAAGGAACCTATGACTGTCTATGGTGATGGAAAGCAAACTCGGAGTTTCCAATTTGTTTCAGATTTGGTATTGTACTATGTTCTACCTTATATCTGACATGGACTTCAATTAATTCATTCATATTTAATGGACAATTGCCTAAGTTATCTACTTCATTTTTCATGATTTATTTTCTGTGAGCCTAAACCTTTTCGTTCATCAAACAAATAGTTTTCTCTAGTAATGTGCTTCATTTTTTTTTTCATTCACAAATTCTGTTTCTGGAAACCGCAGTTAACACTGTCTCAAAAATCTAGGATGACACATAATGTCTTCAGATGGGATTTTCATTAAGGAACCAGAGCATGTTTGTTCATCCTGTGTTTTTTTGCATGTATACCAGGTTGATTTTTAAAATATTGAATTGTTGTTCATCTCATTGAGTTTCTTAACTCACTTGTGATGTATTTCTCTTGATAGCTTCTTTGCCTTGAAAATAGTTTTCTTGTCTCATTTCCTGGAACTTGCTATTGGATGCATCCTTTCGTAGGCAGCATAACATAAGATGCATCAAAAGCATCATTTAAAACCTCATTTTGGCACCAAAAATCAGTACTTGGTTGGACCATTGTATAATCTGTAATTAATCCAACACTCAAAACAGATTGGTATGCAATGTGAGTTCTGCTTCATACATTTTTCACCCTCTTCATCTAAAATTATATTTTTCTACATGTAAACACATGGATAGTTGGGTGAATCAGAATGTTAATTTTTGTCAAACAAGTCCAACACCAAAGTTCCCTTTGTGTGTTAGGTAAATAGCCTTTTTTTTTAGCCTTTGATATTGCTTACACAGTGCATGTTATTAGTTGGCAGATTGTTGGATTACCCATTGGGTGATTGAGTGTGTCTTCTGTCCAATAAATACGGTCCTTCCTAGCATGGTGTATTAGCATAAGCTATGATGAAAAAAATACATACAGTATATCCAATAAGTGATATTTCAATGATCCCTTTATATCATCATAACTCTGATCCATTTTAATTTTCTCCGTCAATTTACTTTGCCTATTCTGTTATCAAGTGAAATTTTGGTAGTATTTTTGGAATTCTCTTATCTTATGTAATTTGAAGCTGCTTTTTTGCATAATTTCCTTCCACACATATGTTTGATAAATTAGATGCGGCTCAACATTCTCCACCAGCAGAGTGTTCCTAACATTCTCATGTCATTTTATGAGGATGTGCAAAAATTTCACTAACCATTGTGGTTATTGCTGTGTCTAGATCCTTAGGTGTAGTGGAAATTTTGAGACATGTGTAACATAAGAAATTTGATGGATTATATTGTTCACGAGCTGTTTTTGCATAATTTCCTTCCACACATGTCTCGTGCAAGATACCAGTAGGCACAACAGACTTGTGTTCAGTGGTTATAACTATAGTCCCGAATGCTTTCAGTCCACCCAGAAGACCTCTTTCACCTAGGAAGAACAAAGGACATTGATTTGAGGATTGAAATGAACTATAGTCCTAAATGCCTTCAGTCCGTCCAGAAGACCTCTTTCACTTAGGAATAGTTATTCCGTTGGAATTCATAGAGAAAAGTATTTCCATGAACCAAGCACCATAAGTAAAGCCTTTTCCAGCTCACGTCTGCATTGCTCCAAGCCCCTATACTTCTGTCAAAATCTAAGAATAACGTTTTTCTAGATATTGTCATTTTTTGCTAGCACTCTAGCAGGATAATCCGACTTGTATGGTTAATGATCTGTATGCCAAACTTTGCTAGGTTGATGGATTAGTAGTGTTAATGGAAGGTGAGCACATTGGACCTTTCAACTTGGGTAATCCTGGGGAGTTCACCATGCTCGAGCTAGCTGAGGTATATGATCAGTTGACGAATACCTAAGATATCTATTCAACTCTAATCGTGTTTTTATTAAATGGAGATCTAACACTCATGCAGGTTGTAAAAGAGGTTGTTGATTCTTCTGCAGCCATAGAATTCCGGCCTAATACTGCTGACGATCCACATATGAGAAAACCTGACATATCAAAAGCAAAAGAGCTGCTGAACTGGGAGCCCAAGATTACCTTACGACAAGGACTGCCCCTAATGGTGACCGACTTCCAAAAGCGGATTCTGAGCCCTGAGAATTAATCCATGATTAAGAAAATGATGTCTACATCCTATTCCATGCTATTCTTTTGTTAACTGATATATGATCACTGTAGCTTCTGAGATTCTTTAAGTAGTCAGTTTCCCTACTCATAGATTTTAAGTTATTCGCTCTTTATGCCATGTGAGATAGGGTTTGGAGACAATCGCAGGCATGTTGAATGGTTTGGTGCCTCCTCTCACAATATTATTGAACTGGAAAATAGAAGCTGGTAAGTTTACACAATTGGGAATGTCATAAGAATATGAATGAGAAGGTGTTCTTAGAAATGCAATGTAGTCATGCAACTAGTGACCTGATAGTTGTGATTGTACCAGAACAATGAATGTTTTCTGCTCATATAATACTTCCCTTTTGTTGGCAATGGATATTGTAATGAAAATTCTTCCTAGCGTTTATCGTGGCCATCATATTTTTTGTACTGGGCATGGTGTACAACAGCATTAGTCAAATGTTTTTTTTTTGTCAATTTTTTTTTTTCTATTTTTCTTATTTCGAATCTCTTCCACTAAACTGTGCAAATGGAAGACTACTTGACATTTTGTTCATCGTAAAATTATCTTTTCCTTTTGTATATGCTTCATTAATTGACCTGTGAAATGCATACAAGTGGTATCAGAAGTCTAAATTGGTGGCTGATGAGTGGTTTTCATGATGATTAGTAATTAATTAAGTCTTAAACGCTGACTTAAATGTTTCTTCTCATAAAGTTTGATTAGACATTCATTGCAAGATACAGACTTTATTGACATATATCGACATGTCAATAACTTGGATTTGATTATGTCTCAAATAATGTTTGGCAAAACAGCTTCAATTCAGTCATTTAAAATTTAAATATTTTTTTCTTCATTTTTTTTTTGTTAATATGTCATAAGAAATACTTATCTCTATTATCTTCTCTCGTGATAATAGAAACTGATGAACTAAAAACTCTCCTAATTTTACATTAGTTGCCCTAGTGCAAGCTCAAAAATCGAATAATCGCAAAGAGAGAGGTGATAATATAAGAAACAATTGTGACATATTTTGGAGATATATTTGAAAACGTTCCTAATTGAATCTTTTAAGACAATCTTCCAACTAGACTACGTGGGTTTTACTAATTTTTATTTATTAATTAATTATGTTGATTTTCTTTTTATAATCTAGCTATTCACACTTTACAGCCTGAATAATCTTAATAGTAGGCGATCTTCCTCATTATTTTGCTCATCGAATAAATTCAGAAGCATGAACGATCTGATGACCGGAAGTATAGTTGTCCTAGTAGTTTGAATATGATGAGTCAAATTACAATTATCGTGACTTATTTATTTAATTATTTTGATAATTTATATATTTAATTTTTCAAATCTACTAATAAGGTAATCAATCGGTCCCTAAAAGGTTAAAAATTTTCTGGGATAAATCGACAAAATAAATGGTGAAGGATTAAGATACTTTTAGAACATTATTAAGGCTGAATAAGTTTATATCGGTTTTATTAATATTAAAGATTTCTCAACATTTTTATTTTTCGCTGAGTCCGATATAACTACGTCACACTCACAACTAATGACGTCAATAAAAGTGTTTTTTTTAATATTTTAATATTAATAAAATATAGGAGTATTTTATAATTGATGTTATTTTGACTGCTGTTTACTATTATTATCGCCTTCCTCCTCGTGGGATTGCAAACGACGACCTCGTCAGCCAACGCAACTGTAGACGATCAAACGGGGCCGACGTAGACAGAGCCAGAGAGAGGGCGGAGGCGAAACCCTAGAATTCGGCATCCTTCTGGTGTTCCGATGCGTCGCTAGGGTTTAGGGTTTTCTTAAGCGCCACGAGCAGCAGGAAGAAGAGATCGCGGCGAGGATGATGGGCTCCAGGGGGCTGTTCGGCTGGTCTCCGCCACACGTGCAGCCCCTGACGCCGGTTTCGGAGGTGTCGGAGCCACCCGAGTCGCCCTCGCCGTACACGGACGGCGGGGCGGACCCAGTTGCCCCGGAGGACGAGGGCGGCGAGGAGGACATGGAGGAGATCGAGCCGCCCCCGGCCGCCGTACCCTTCTCTAGGCTCTTCGCCTACGCGGACCGTGTCGATTGGGCGTTGATGGCAGTCGGCGCTGTTGCGGCTGCCGCGCACGGGATCGCACTGGTGATCTACTTGCATCTTTTCGGGCAGGCCATCGATCTGTTGCGCTACGAGAGCGAGGGATCCAGGTTGCACAACGACGGTGACCTTGTATTAAGGAAAATGAAGGACGTGAGTTGGGTTTTTGAGCCTCTTATTTTGCCTACTATTTATGAACCCTTTTCTTTTGCGTCTTCCTTGGCTCCAAGTAATTACTTCCGGAATTTAGTTTTCTCCCCTTTTTGAGCCTATTTAATTTGGTAGGATTATCAAACTAGTGAGTCATATACCTATTTGAATAGTTAACGCTTAAAGTCTTGGAGTGAAAAATTAAGGTTTGGTTAAAGGAAAATTCAAGCTACAAATCTTAGTTAGAAGGGAAAGAGAATAGCTACCTTAAACACCATTATGGCACTGCAGTCACTCTAAATAGGGCTTCCTCCTATACTTGGCTTTACTTATATTTATTTTTAAGCATTTAAACTAGGTTAATGATCAAATAATGATTTTTTTTAGTTGAACGATTTTCACTTTAAATTTGTCATTTCCTTTCTTTAGTTGTTTCTATTTGGCAGTTGCTTCTAAAGTCTGAAAACCTCTTTCATCAAATGAGTTTCTTGCTCCCCATTACATATTCAATTCTTAATTTCAGTCTCTACCCTGTTCTTAGTGCTTATGAGCTGCTGGGACCTTTGGTTTCAATCATAGAACTAAAGGGTTCAAAAGAGGCATAGGTTATGATTGCATCTCTTCTAACATAGAACTGCATATATAAGATTGATATATATATATAAAGATATTTTGCTGCATATAAACATTGAACGACTGTGTATGCTCATTTAAGTTGGGTTGAAATAATTTGCTAGTACCTTATGATTTTGGAAACAGGCAGTGCATCACTTTGTATTAACTAAAGTTGAAAAGCATTAAACTACTGTGCTTTTCTTCTTCTTCTTCTCAAACACATATTCCATTAACTAAAATTCTTAGAGAAATTGCAAGTTTGGAAACTTTATTTGCGGAATATTGTATGATTGCAATTGCCAATACCTATCATCTTATCTCTTTGGCCATGCCAGTTGAATTTGTCGATTATAACATGTAATAAAATATAGTATGAATAGTGTAGCCCTTTGATAGAATGTGAAATTGATGCATTATATTATTGAATAATTGATAGTTATTGACATAAAATTCTAATTCCATGGAATAATTATCCATGCAAGGATGCCATCTTTATGCTCACTTTTTATACATTCAACTAGGGCTAACTGATGGAAAATAAAAATTATATTAACTCAAAGCTTATTCAATACATGATATCCTATTTTTTAGGGGTGTACATGGTTACAAAATCATATTTTCCCATTCTCCCCTTCAAATTGGTGAATAAATGGTTATCAATCCCAGCTTGGATACAATACTTTGAAACACTAAGCTACTTAACCATAAAATATATTTACAAGTTGTCCAGGTGTAGATACGCAAGGGATACAAATCAATATGCTCTCCAACAGTCCAACTTATCCTTAATAATGTGTTTGTCAATTTTAATGTGCTTCATTCAATCATATACTAGATCGCGAGCTATGCTGATCGTAGGCTTATTATCACAATAAAGTCTCATTAGACGATCTCATTTGATCTTCAAGTTTTCAATGATTATCTTTAACCAAAGTAGTTTACATACACTTTGAGTCATTGCTCGTTATTCTTCCTCTTCACTAGGCTTCACTGCCATATCCAGTTTCTTGCACCTTCATGTCATGAGGTTACCACCAAGAAAGTTGCAATATCTGGTGGTTAATCTCCTGTAAACCACTGACCTAACATAATTAGCATCTGTATGCTTTAGGTGAACATGTAAAATTTCTATGTTGCATGTTTTTTGTCATATAAGGGTAAGAATTTGGATGATTAATTCAATATGTTTGGTGATAAGTGTAAGTTTTTCATATTGATGCTTAGTTGATTAATTGTATATATTATGTGATGAATATAAACTTGAAGCCCTTTAAACACTTACTCTGGCGCATTAATGTAAATAGTTTATAACTACTGCTATCCCTTTTTCTCTTACTATTATTATTATTTTTAAATACATCGTATATGGATCTGCATATGCTTCTGCATATCTGTAATCTGTAATGTGGTGGTTTGACTGCATACTGCTTTGCTTATAGTTTTTGAGACCTTGCTATTTAGGGCTTTTTTCGTGAGGTTTAAAATACTTAAATTTCTTCATGGAAACACTCCATTTTTTGTTAAAATTTGTTGCTCCTACTCAATGGACCTTTGTTCATGTCTCCTGTTGCTTATCCATGAAAATATTCTTCTTCTGGTTATCCTCATCTCTTGATCAGAAAAGGATATTACTTGGTGGAGAGTTTCTAGTTGCATATCTGAAAAGGATTTAAGAATTGTTTGGTTCCTATTGTGCTTTACTCTTAATTATTGTATAAAGTAAACCTATTATGCTAGGCTCTAATATCTGGATCTCATTTGCAGCATGCCCTGTACATCGTTTATATTGCTATTTCTGTTCTGGTTGCTGGTTGGATAGGTAAGAGCAAAAATATTTGAATTTGTTAGTTCTCAGCAGCTCCCTGTTCATCAATATAATGGTTGGATTAATTGTAGAGGTCTCTTGCTGGATTCTAACTGGAGAGAGGCAGACTGCAGTCATAAGGTCAAAGTATGTTCAGGTCTTACTAAACCAAGACATGAGTTTTTTTGATACATATGGGAACAATGGAGATATAGTTAGTCAAGTACTGAGTGATGTCCTGCTCATCCAATCTGCTTTAAGTGAGAAGGTTGTAACACAATGTGGCACACAATTTCTCTCTTTTATAATGTCAGATTTATGAGGAAGAAAATAGAGACCTTGAATCTTTTGTTTACAGATTTCACATCATGCGGTTATTCTGTGATAATGATGCAATTTTGCATTTTGTTACAGGTTGGAAACTATATTCATAACATGGCAACATTCTTTGGTGGCCTTGTCGTTGGTTTGGTTAACTGTTGGCAGATAGCACTTCTAACCCTAGCAAGTGGTCCTTTTATTGTTGCAGCTGGAGGGATATCTAATATTTTTCTTCATAGACTTGCCGAAAATATTCAAGATGCATACGCCGAAGCTGCGAGCATAGCAGAACAGGTTTCATTAACGTAGTTAATTAATATTTCCTTTAAGCTTTTGATGCCTGCTACCTTGGTTTGGTAGTCATTATTTTCCTACTTTCAACCTTACTTAAAATGCCTTTGTATCACTCAAGCATGTTGCTAGGATTTAAGGTTGACTCCAGGATCTCCAATAGTATTTGACTGTGCTCGGTGGATCCAAAAATGCATTACAGGATTGCACTGTAAAGAATCAAAATTAGTTAGGATTGGTCAGAGTGGCTATGGTTTGTTTAAAGATTAGATCCTGGAGCAGTTGGTCCAAGTATTTGTAAAATCATAGTGTCTGTTGCCATGCTCTGAGTGTGCTCCTCTCGGCTAGATACAATTTCATTGTTATATCCATATGCTGACTATTGGATCATGTTACAGAGACATCAGACAATGCTCAAAGTCTCAAACCACGTCCTCACACAACATCAATAATAGACAGAGATGATTAATACACAAAAAAAAAGGCAGTCTGATGCACGAAGCTTCCGCCAACGGCTGTTTCTAGGATTTGAATCCGTGACCTTTTGGTCACAAAGCAGTAACTTTACCGTTGCGTCAAGGCTCCCCTTCAGATGATTAATACACAAACATAACATAATGTTGCAATATAAATCATGAGAATATGCAAGTACAAAATAAAAGTTAAGACCAAGGTAGTTCTCACAAATTTAAAGTGCAAGATGGTAAAATGCACAGGAAATCAAATTCAAAACTCTTGTGCAAATCTTTAATTCATGTAATAGTGATTGTCTAAGAACACTGATAGCAATTGTACGCTTAAAAACTCATCGTATGCTAATCTAGGGATTGGGTACAATATAAAGATTGCCAATAAACAACATTGGTAAAGAGCCTCCAAGAGTTCAAAAATAATAATAGCAAATAATGCAACACAAGGGAAAGACTATGCATACGCTACAATCTCTGATATTAAAAATAAAGGCAATCTCAGTCATAATCATTCTTTAGTGTCAGCTGAAATATGTATATCGATCATAATGGTCAGGTTAGCCGCTAAGCCTTAAAAACTGTCTCAAACCTTAGGGGTTGCATCAACATAAAGTTGACATTATATGAGCTCGACCCTTCAGTTGTTCATTGACATTACCCAATTATTGCGAGTCTAAAATCATCATGAGGTGTCATGTGATTCTCAATTAGGTTAATCAAACCAAACGGTTACACACCCAATCTTAGAGTTGCAATGGATTACAAGTGGTTCGCCTAACATTCTATCATTATTACATTTATCACAATAACACTGCCATGCCCATAGCTCTTCGCTTGTATTTTATCTCTTTATTACATATTTCTCATCATGTCTTTCCAGATGTTTAACTAGTAATTCATGATTAATATCAACAATGAAAATGTGTAGGATATGCAACATCCTTATATAAGAAATCTCTAAGCATGTTTCAACAAATGAATACTCTAAGCATGATATAAATGTATAATATTAGTGCATGCATGAGGAGCCATGGTAATAAAAAACCAGTGTTGTAAATGGCAGTAGGCGGTGGAATTTTTTTATACATAATATTATAAATAATTATTATTCTTTATAATATTTACTTTTAATATAAAATGTATTAAATAATATTTTAATTTGAATATATATATATATAATGGGATAATTTTATTTGACTTTAATTAAATCTATTTAAATTATCTCAATCATAGCTAAGAGTTTATTAGAATTATTAACGGAACCTAAAGTTATTTAATTAAACCCCAACTTACAATTTATCCACGTACCTTGTTTCAACCGGACGACGAGTCCAACGTGCTCGAGCCCATCACTGAGCATGGGTGAACGATGAGACCGACGTGTCGACGCCTCCGGACCCATCACTGAGCACGAGCGAAGCCTCTGGCCCGTCGCCAAGCTTGAGCGACGCTTCTGGGCCCATCTCCAGGCTTAGACAACACTTCTAGGCTCGCGTGACGCGTATGAATGCGTAATGGTGGTGAAACGGCGACAGCGGTACCGGTGGTGGTTCCAGGTGTGCCGGTGGCGGAAAGAGGTGAATTACCACCAAAAGCACCACTTGGGGCGGTGCGGTTGATGCCCGCCTCCCCCCTAGGTGGACTGCAAAAAACCAATACATATAAAGATCCAAAAAGGTGAAAGAAGTGGTTTCCACAAAGTTAGGGTTTCCAGCAGAGCTTGCCTTTAACAAACTTCCATTGATTAGGTTGACATACATCTTGATTTCTTGATTAGGTTATCTTCTGGGAAATCCTAATCACCATTGAACACTCCACAATCCAAAACCCAACACGTGATTTAACAATTCTTTCCAAATCGTCTACTTTGTTGATTTAGGTCTTAGGTTACAAACTTTATCTAAAAACATACCCTTATGGTCGCACCAATAAACCATTCATGCTCCACATGAGCCAAGACTTCTATTGTTATACTAAGGTTAGTCTCAATGTCACAATCACAGTGGACTTTAACTTTGTACCTAGGTCAAGTCAAACATAAGGTGTATGCAAACTCATGCTTTGAGACTTAGCATAAGTCTTGCAAGGAGTACAACACAAACCACTTATTGAGTAAACAAGCGTGGTTACCTCTCCAAGATGCACTATATGATTCCACTCTAAGAATACAATGTACCGAAAGGCAACATGTGCTCCATAGAGATATATGCCACCTTACCTACATTGTATGTTTAGGTTTCGAGTTCTCCCGACAACTCAATGGTGTACAGCACGAATTCATTTATCTACACGTATTACTCGTCTGACATCTAGGAGTAGAGGCTCCATCAACATCGCAAGGGCATGAATGTTGTCACAAAAATTGAAATCAACACAAACTCACTTCACAATAAACTCATGTATAAGTCCTAATCTACGACAATTGGACCTGCTCTATCCATGTGCCCAAAAAAGTGATACAACTCACCCAAGACCTCTCTCTTTAGTTTTTGACATAAAACTCCCTCCATCAAAATTTTAGTTCGCTCAATGAGTACAACGTTCACAAATAGAAACATAACATCATACGTAAACAACTCTAAGGCATTCTCCCAAAACAACTGGAGATTAACACAACACGCATTACCACATGATTACAACATAACATGAGTAGTCACTCTTTTGGTCAAACTTCTACATCAGCCATGTCCTTCGGTCAGAACTCACCAGAAACACTCTTCAAACAGAAGAGGATCATATCTCAAAGTTGGAGATTATAGGCACCAAAACACAATCAATATTGACGACCACAACCCACGGTCTCCACTTGCAGCTGATATATGTGATGCCTGCCACAGTGAAATTGCTGTTCAAGAAAATGGTGGCAAGCCTATGCTTGACTAGATCAAAGAGGACAGTGGACTGCTTGCTCACTGCTTAGGGGGGCTTGAAGGTGGAAATCAACTACTGCTTGCATTACCAATTGAGGGTTCACAACCTTCTCTGGGTGATTGACTAGAGCTGAGACCTGGTGGCTCTGTTAGGGTCGTTGGTTGTAGGAATTGGTGGCGCGTGCAGGCTGATTGAGAGGGAAGGTGCTCGAAGACTGGTTGAGGGTGGAAAGTCGATGCTACACAAATAAGTGGTGGTTGAGAGGTGTCCAGAGTGAGAAATAAGGCTGGAGGATCCCCCTCAAGGGGTTTATTGCGATGCAAGAGGGAGATTGGGTCACTCTGGTTGTTTCTAGCAAAGACAGGGTTGCTGGAGTGGTTTGGAAGAGCAGCAAAGGCTGCTGTTGTCGCACACCTTGAGCGGACGAGGCTGTCAGCTTCTACCTGATCTCACCTAGGAGACAATGTTTTAGAAAAATGTGTCGACAATATCCAATCTAGGCAGAGGTGATGCCCTCAAGTGTTGGTTGAGTCTCACGAGGAGATCAAGTGACATCCACGCCTATTGCATGAAGAGAAGACTATGTAAGACACAGGACTAGAAAAGGGGTAGGGATTTATTTAAATTTTTAACAAAAAGCGCTTCTAATTTTCCAAAATTACATTTAGATCAGTTAAGAAAATAGGTTTTACATCTTCCGTCGTTTGATCTATATAACAATAATGCTCTTTTGTGCATGTTGAGTATCCTTTGATTGCCTCTTGTGCTTTGGAATGATAAAAACTGTATTAATTTATTTGTTTTTTGTGTGGATAATTATCTTTAGCAATACAATCCCATATTCCCATGTGAAGGATAATGCAATAGAATCAGTACTTTGTATCCCTGTGCTTCGGCAGCTAAAGTCTGTTATGGCTTTTCCTTATGTTTGTTTTCTGTTCTGCAGGCGATCTCATACATTAGGACATTATATGCCTTCACAAATGAAACCCTTGCAAAGTATTCTTATGCAACCTCACTTCAGGCAACACTTAGATATGGTATATTGATTAGTCTTGTGCAAGGCCTTGGTCTTGGGTTTACATATGGACTTGCTATATGTTCTTGTGCTTTACAACTTTGGGTTGGGAGATTCCTTATTTCACATCAAAAAGCTAATGGTGGAGAGATTGTGACAGCTTTATTTGCTGTAATCTTAAGTGGACTGTAAGTGTCCTGTATGTCAAAACATATTTCATTCTTCTCATTTTGTTGTAATTTTTTTTTTTTTTTTGCATTTTGCATGTTGCCACATGTAGTGGACTAAATCAAGCGGCTACAAACTTTTATTCATTTGAACAAGGAAGAATTGCTGCTTATAGACTTTTTGAGATGATTAGCCGTTCAAACTCTTCTATTAATCAGGAGGGAAGCATTCTAGGTTCAGTGCAAGGAAATATTGAGTTCAGGAATGTGTATTTCAGTTATCTTTCTCGACCAGAAATTCCCATTTTAAGTGGTTTCTTCCTAACCATTCCTGCTCGAAAAGCTGTGGCTCTTGTTGGTCGCAATGGATCTGGAAAAAGCAGTATTATTCCTCTTATGGAACGATTCTATGATCCAACACTTGGTTGGTCGTTTTTTCTGTTTTTCCCTCTTTCACTTTAGAGGTTGATCTTCTAAATGGTGTAATTGAGTGACATTTGGATGCTTCGGTGCAGGTGAAGTTCTTTTGGATGGGGAGAATATAAAAAATTTGAAGCTGGAGTGGTTGAGAGGCCAAATAGGATTAGTTACCCAGGAGCCTGCTTTGTTAAGTTTGAGCATCAGGGATAATATTGCTTATGGAAGATCTGCTACATCTGATCAGATTGAGGAGGCTGCTAAAACAGCTCATGCACATGGATTCATTAGTTCCCTTGCAATGGGATATGAAACACAGGTATTTTGCGCATATTTTCACTTTAAGGTGTGATGTGATCTTCTGCCTTATGTAGTTTATGCAACATATAGGTTGGCAGAGCAGGTTTAACTTTGACAGAAGAACAAAAAATAAAGATTTCAATTGCCCGTGCTGTGCTTTCAAATCCTTCCATACTTTTACTAGATGAGGTCACAGGTGGACTTGATTTTGAGGCAGAAAGTGCTGTTCAGGAGGCTTTGGATATCCTCATGCTGGGAAGGTCCAGTATAATAATAGCCAGACGCCTTAGTCTTATCCGTAATGCTGACTATATTGCAGTAATGGAAGAAGGTCAACTTGTGGAAATGGGCACTCATGACGAGCTATTGAATCTTGATGGTCTGTATGCTGAACTATTGAGATGCGAGGAGGCAGCAAAGCTTCCTAAGAGGTAAAGTTGTGACCGAATTATAATCTATCATATGGCTTCTCCTTTGTGGAAGTAAATATACCTAAGTCTTCCCATTTCTCTCGTGAGTATATGTTGATTTAGTTTGTTGACTAGGTTAATCATCTTTCAGGGAGTTTTACTTGTTGATAATAGTTAAGCTCCAGCATGGAGAATATGCCTTGTTTTAAGTATATTTTAAAACCAAGTAGATAACATCTTTTTGTTTGTCTGTGATGTGATCAACCCTGCTCTAGATTGTGCTATCATTGTATATGGCTAATATTGAGTTCATATTTGTGGTTGTTGTGGCAAACCCAATTTGACTCATGGAAATGCCAACCCAAGAATCCATGACAACTTAGAAAATTAAATATTGTTTTGATATGGCTATCTGATAAAGTAAGTCATATATAGAGTCTTGCTTTCAGTATATGATGCTTTTGCCTGGATTAACTTGCATGCATGCTAGATAAGTTTCACAATGTCATGAAATAGTAGAAATGGATTGGAGCTGGAATTGGTATTAAACAAAGTAAAATATTTACTTGAGAATTGATACAAGAGAAAAAGAAAACGAGCTGTTTTGTGTCTTGACAGGTAACTGTTTAGAAGCAAGAGGAAAATTGTATTATATTGAGTAAAAGAAAACTATTATAGACATACCTAGGACCCTAATATGGCTCCTAATGACTTGATGATCAATGTCAGAGCATCTACACTCCCCCTCACGTTGGAGCATAGATATTAGTGTCCAACTTGTTAAAGAAGAGTTGATAACAATGGAGCAATATGCTTAATGAACAAGTTGATTTGGCTTCTTGAACCCCTCAACTAGAAAATGTTGTAGTTTATTTGTTTTTGAAAGATGAAGTGCCAAATTGTGAAGGGCCAAATAGAATAAAGTTTAGTATTATTCTTATGGCAAGGAGTTAACATCAGCAAGAAGACTATCTGTTTATATTATCCTGAGAGACTAGGAGAAGAGGTTGGAGAGGAGACTAATTAATGTCCTCTCATGTCAAGGACGCATCTAGTTGAAAAGGAGATTTACGATATTGGAAGTAGTACAATTACTATCATGAAGATGTTAAATTTCCAATTATTTTACTTTGAGAGTCAGAAGATGTTGATAGAGACAAATTTTTGACATCGGCCAAGAAGAGAAGATAGAACTTAGAAGATACATTCACTAACTAATTTCATTTGAATCATAAACAAAATATCAAAAGAAGAATGAAGTGGAAAATGATCCATAAATTTTGAAACCTAGAGACTCTTTAATTAATTGTGATGGAGGAGAACAAAAATAATTTAGTTGGTGAAGGAAAAATACTGAATTGTAACTACTGCCACCTGTTTTTAGGAATCTATAATGTTTTTGTTTAGGGCAGGCTCCTTTTTTTTTTTGCAGTTTTCTGTCCAATACTGCTTTTCTTTTTCTTTCCTGAAACTCTCTCTTTTGGAAAATGCAAAAAAAATATTCCCATTCTTTTAGGAAATAAATGGATGGTTTCCTTGTTAGAAACCCCTCAGATTTCAGCAGATCTGGCCACCTTCAGATCAAGGCTAAAATCATCAAGGAAGCTTAGTGGTTGAATCAGGCTGAAGTAGTGGTGGTGGGGACATTGATGAAGCAGAAGACACCTCAGAGTGGGTGACAAACAACATAGTAACATTATCGTGTGATATAGATAACCGTACAAAGAGATCATAAATATATATTTACGGAGAATTTTGCACTCCAATGTTTCATATGCACAGTAGCATTATTGTGAATTTATTGGGATTTCTGCATTAACATGTTTGGGCATCAGTAGTATCTTACTATGAATGTAAGTTCAGATTACCTAAATATCCATGCACATTACATAATTGAAATAACAAATTTGTTGCACAACATTAGCAAATTGCACATTCACCATTTGTAGTAGTTAGAATGTGATATGCCTCATAGTATATTGTTTCCTATTTGTCACTATCAATATAAAAAATTCATAAACGTTAATTTTATTTAATATTAATAACAGTTTGAAAGAGAATGCTAATCTATGTTATAAACTAATGATCGGAAGAAGTTGACTGGAGCAATATCATTGGATAGAAAATTGAAGAGTTGCATGTATACATATATAGGGTTCTAAGTAAGTGGTTCAAATTTTGTGGAGATTAAAATGAGAATAAACTTAAAGCAGAGGAAAAAATTGAAGTCATTAATGTTTAAATATCTATTCTTAAAGAGACAGAGGAGAATATATAAGAATTAAAGTGTCAAGCTGTGCCAATTGGCATTGATGGAAATTTTCAATTCTCTTGCCAATCAGCACATGAGACAACTTTGACATTGAAGTTGCTGTGTTTGGCTGAAACAACTTTAGCTCAATAGTAGCGGTGCACAACGAAAATAGAGACAAGAGATACTGATGGAGAGAAGAGAGACCAAGGGAGAGAAGAGAGTGGAGAGGGAAGAAGGTACTAGAAAAATCTAAGAGAAGAGTACCTCGGAGAGAAAGTGACTCACAGTGGGTGGCTAGCAGTTGGCAGGTGAGAGGAATCAAAGGAGTGGGAGAGGAATACAAGGAGGAGAATTAAATAACTTTTAATCTTCTAACTTAATTAAATATATGATTTAATTGGACTATTTTATATATAAACTTGTGATATATATAAACTAGGTGCAACTTTAAGCTAGCCAAACTAAATTTAAATTGAGCCCGGTTTCAACCCACTGGATTACACCATCATGTATAGTCGATGGATTCCACCTAACCAAAAACCGATTTCCACGTGACCCCAAAACTAAAAATATGAATTCAATTTATCTTAATTGGTCATCTAAAGTTTTTTATAAAAATAATTTAAAATATGAAATTTTAAATAGAAATAAAATTATACCTAACATTGATGATTATTTTTTTTCATGTTCTAACTTTTTCTGACATTGAGGACAGAGAGAGATTATGTGAGTAAGCAATAGGAAAATTAGGGTAGGGGTTGGTGAGATAATGTTAAGCTTATTCTCCTCTTTTGTGTCTTCTTTCTACTTTGGTTTGAGTGTCAAAGAACAACTACAACGTTTTGGTTAAATGAAAATTTATTTGATTAAGTTAAGAAAATAATTCATTTACTTTTCTTCCACTATTTTTAGTTCATTTCATTAGAATATTATTGAAGATACATGATGATTGCAATAGGTGGTCACTTATCGAATCATATATCCAATTCAATTTGAAGGTATAACAAATTTTCAAATTAGAATTCGATTTTACCCAAAAAAAAAATCTCAAATTCAAAATTTTCAAGTTTCATTGAGTCAAGTCTCATATATATGTATTATTGTTTTAGAAATTTTATTCTTTGAAAATTCAATAATTTAATTACAAATTTTAAAGTGTAGGTTAAATCTAAAATGTAACATTTTACATCTCAAAATTAGAAAAATACAAAAAAAATTACAAGAGTTTGAATCTTAAGGGTGTGTTTGATTCAAATTATCATGTATAACCTTGGTTATATGATTACCAGGTAATCACATAACCAAGGTTATGGGGAATAAAATATAGCCAAATGTTGTTTGGTTCAACCTAGGTAATGCAACAAAAACTTATTTGTTTGAAGGTTTTAATGAATACCCTAGTTTAATATTTTACTGGATTACCCTTAGTTACAAAACCAATTATACATAATATTATTATTATTATTATTATTATTATTTAATTTTTAATATTTTTTTACTTTTTCTTTTTCCTGTATATTTTTTTTTATGTTTTTTATGTGTTTTTAACTTTTTTTTAATGTTTTTATATTTTTTTACGTTTTTTATATTTTTTTACATTTTTTATATTTTTTTACATTTTTTATATTTTTATATATTTTTTACATTTTTTAATTTTATTATTTATTTATTTATTTATTTTATTTTTAATTTTTTTTAAATTTTAAATTTTAATTTTTTTTATTTTTTAAATTTTTTATTTTTTGTATTTTGTATTTTTTATTTTTAAATTTTTTATTTTTTTAATTTTGTATTTTTTGATTTTTATATTTTTAATTTTTAAATTTTTTTACGTTTTTTTCTCTTTTTTCCACGTTTTTTCTTTTCGAAGGGTATTTTTGGTAAAAAAAATTTGTTAACCCCGGAATTAAGAAAAACCTTAGGGGGCGTTTGGTTTGCGCCATTTTCATTTTCATTTTCTGAAAAACGCGTGTTTTTCGTTTTTCAGAAAACGACTTTTCCGCGTTTTTCGTTTTCTTAGAAAACGCTCTCTCATTTTCTTGAAAATG
>JBBMJZ010118211.1:0-21984 GCA_037833815.1 Zingiber zerumbet | reverse complement strand
AACAATGCTCGAGGCACCTCCAAGCTATTGGAGGCGCCTCGAGCTTCGGCAACGAAGCTGCTACATTCGGGACCCGAGGTACCTCCATTATGCTTGACAGAGCCTCGGATGAACAGTGTTGAGACGCCTCCAAGCACATTGAAGGCGCTTCCAACGCGACGGAACCATTAAGTGACCATTGTTCTGTGGATAAAAGTTCATCAATTGAGGGCGCCTCATATGTCCTTGGAGGTGCCTCCAGTGCCACGTCAACAAATAATAACTTTTTCTAAAACACTATAAATAACACTCTAAAGCTAGGAGTTCAAAGAACACACTGAGAATCATTTTCTTTGCTTAATTGTAAAGTTTCTAACTGTTGTAAGGGGTTCTCCGCCTCCGATTGTTGTTGAAGAAGGAGCATTCTTTTAGTGAACTTTCAATTGTCTTGAATTAATAATCATCTAGGTTGTAACTAAGTAAATTTTATCCCCTTATTATTTTATACATTTCTTTATATTATTATTGCTCATCTAATCTATGTATAATATCCTTACTAAGTTAAAAGAAACAAGATATTTGGCTAACATTCTTTCAAGCTATTCACCCCTCTTCAGTCGGCCGGCCTAACGAGGACCTACAATATTTAGGCATACTACAACCTCAATCAATGAAAAAATAATTTATTAATTATGACACATTTAATTATCTTATTTTTATATTTCATAAATAATTTGTATGAAAGAGCTAAAGAAGTTGTTGAGAGATTTTTTTTATAGTGGAAAGATGATTAAGATTTTTTACTTTTATTGTGACATTGATGTAACCTAGTAGGGATTACAAAAAACCTCTCCAAAAGCTACAATTAATGGAGATGCTATAAGAGTTGTAAACGAGCTAAATCGAATTAGATCGGGCGTTATTTAAGTTTATTTGAATCAACCCAAGTTGATGTAAAATGAATCAAACTATTAAAAATATTTCAAGCTTTACTTGATTTTTTACCAGATTTATTTAAATATTATCAAACTTTTAATTCAATTTATTTGTTCATTTAAATTTTTTGTATATACCCTATTAATAACTAAAATGACCTTTTAATTTTTATTAAAAAAATGACGATTTAAAAGAATAATAATTTGACAAACTTTGGAGGGGCAAAGTGAAATTTTCTATCAACGTGGCGAGTGACACGATCTACGAGCCGCATAAATCGGAGGCACTTCCGCACGTGGGACGACTTTGCCATAAGAGCCCACCGTCCTTCGACGCTCCAAAAAAACCCTAGAAAAACCCCGATACGCCTCTCTTTTTTTCTCCTGTTCTGCGCCCTCCCTTCCGGCCTTCCCCCCTCTCGATCCCTACGACAATGGCGGCGGCGACCCCTTTGGACGAGGCCAAGGCGAAGAACGTCCTACGGCAGGTTGGTGGCTTGGCTTATTCCTTAACTCTCTCGACTCCTCTGATTGTTCTGCTTTCCATTTTCGTAGGTGGAGTTCTATTTCAGCGACAGCAACTTGCCCCGTGACAAGTTTCTTAAGAAATCGGTGCAGGAGAATGAGGATGGACGTATCCTTTGCTAAAGATGTTTCTTTGTTTCTTCCTTTGATATATGTCTTTTCCTCCCTTCAATCGTCAGTATGTTGCTACTCGGTTTGTCTATCTTAACTGTTGGAAATAGTGGTGAGCTTGTCAGTAATATGCACATTCGGTCGTATGAGAAACCATCTGGGCTTGGATGCGGCGCTGAAGCCCGAAGATATCCCAGAGGAGATAGTGCTAGCGGTGGCGGATGCTCTAAGGAGCTCAACATCCCTTCGAATCTCAGAAGACGGTAGCTTTCTGTTGATATTTATCGCTGTTTGGTTGGTTGAGCAGTTGAGGAATCTCTGTTACTGTGTCAGCTGTAGTTGCTTTTCTTTCTGCCCTTGAAAAAATATTTATTGAGCACACCAATTTAAGAGTCTTTTATCTCCCATACGACTATACTATTTTGTATCCTGCGTTACCTATTATTATTCTTTTTTTTTTGGCCCTCTTCAATGACATTTTTCGTCTTCCAAACAAGATTCGTCTTCCAGACAAGATATATATTTTCTTTAAAAAAAGTCTTTTTGTTCTAGTCTTATACCGTTTGTGATCATTGATTGGTTTTATGGACTGTGGATTCTTCCTCCTGTTTGATCTCGAGTTCCTTAGTGAGATATATTTTTTTTCACTGGCCAATTTTCTTTTTCCCTAGGAAAGAGAGTTGGAAGGAGTACTAACCTTGTGGCACCTGAAGAAATTCTAGAGCTTGTGGATTCAAAGACTGTTGCTGCATCGCCATTGCCTTATGATGTTAAGATAGAAGACATCGAGTCCTTCTTTGCTCAGTGCGGAAAGGTATAATCAGTATTTGATTGCTCTGTTGCACTATTATTTTGTACGTTGTGACAATCTTTTGCTAACTGATTGGTTTCACAACCCTTAGAGAGTTTATAATCAATACCCTCTTTTGCTCATTTTGAAAAATTTACATTAGGAATTGTACGATTTCCTTCCTTGCTTATTTTGATTGAAAAGTGTTCTATCCTCCTGTATGCATGCCCTTGAAAAGACAAAGGATCCATTGTGTTGTGATATCTATAGCATGCAACTGATTCCTGGATATTTCATGTGTATGGTATTAGATTTTTGTCCAGACCTAATAACTTTTGCCTTGACTCTCTATTGATAACCATCGTTAAACTGAAGAATGGCATTAACCTTTGACTAGCAAAACTGACTATGATTGTAGATCATGATTGACAAGAACAAACAAATTTACAACCTATTTTGCTAGCTCAAAATTTGTATTTCTTTATTTTTAAGCCCTACCATGCCTGAAGCAGCACCTCAAAAAACTAAAGTTGTGATTTCAAATCTCCTCCATAATATCCCCTTCCAATGGAGGATATTTGAGATTGGGGATATTTGGAGAAATATCCCCTCCAAATATCCTCTATTGTGGATGCTCTAAGCTATTAGGAGGGACTTAATGACCTTTTTTCTCAAGGAAAAATAATAATAATAATAAAGAGTTTGTTGCTTCTGATTTATTTTCAAGATGGTTGCACATACGTTAAAAAAACAGGTGACTGAGTGGAAGAGAGAACAACTGAAAAGCGATGGAAGAGCATAAAAGTAGAAACAAGAAAGGTAGAGCAGTAGTAAATCATTACCAATTCCAGTTGAAAGAAAAACATCTTGTTTTTTTGTGAGATACTTTAGTAAATATTTTGACTTCTCCAGTACATTTCAAGTTATGAAACTGAACTCCTATAAAATGAATACTTTTGACTTTAATTTAATAGTTTATTTATATTTTCTGTAGAAAATATGAACGACTAAATTAAAAATCCAGAATGTAGTCTGCATTGTCAACCACAGTGGTTCCACTTGTCTGCTTTTGTGACAATTCAAGCTGAAGCGTTATAACTTTGCTTTTGTCTACTTGACTACAGCCTTTTGACTGTTCTGTTTTAAGAATATCATATTTGGTTTTTGTTATTTGAATGGTGAAGATTTTTAAATGTACAAAATTTGATAGTCATAGCAGAGAATTTAAGATCTTATTTGCTGAAATTTGTAAACTCTAACAGTTAATTATACATCTATAATTTAGATCACTTCATACAATCTATCATCAACAGTATTGGATCAGAAAGGTGGCTGTAATTTTTATTGATGTCAAGGTTTCATCTTATGTGTAGGATAGTACATTAGAATTCATTCATTACTTGCTGGTTAGTTATTTTCAAAAGTTATCTCTTTTTCTTTCCATTAATTACTTTTCTATGCTTTGATGAATCCCCACAGGTAAATAGTGTTAGGCTTCCTCGTCATGCTTTTGACAAAAGACACATCTGTGGCACTGCTTTGATTGAATTTTCGGAAGAAGTGGACGCAACTAAAATTTTACAGGAGAAACTTGTTTTTGCTGGAGCAGAGTTGGAATTACAACCTAAGTAAGTTTTCTTGTCTGTTTCTTGTACATTTAGGTGGCCAAAAAATGTTTCAGGTTACCATGTTGGCCATAATCGGTACATGGTAGGTTCATTTCTCAACTATCCAAACCAACTAGTTAGCTATATCAGTCCCATGCATAGATTAACAGAGGATTCTCCTATCAGGATATAAAAATTTCATATAATTTGTGCTTTGGGGATAGTTGATGAATGTTTGTTATCCTAAGATTATCAGCATTTCCAATGTAGCTTTTCTGTCAAAAGTGACAAACTGGTCTTCTGCAAGATTTTGAATTTTGCTTGACATGGCATGTCAGCATGATATACCAATAGGAGATCCAGCACTTTACTTTTTCTGTGAATTCTTTTTAGGTGCTTCTAGTGTTCATCTGAAACCTAGGGGTTTGCTTGTGCTCAGTCAATTTTCTCGGTTCAAGCACTATTTGATGACAAATACCATTCAACCATCTAATGCGAAAAGAAAACATATGATTGAATGGTATAATAGCTATCATATTAGGATCCAATAGGCTATGAACTTGATAAGCTTAAAACCATTTAGGTCAAATCAATCTAGTAGATAGCATAAAAGACATGGTGATACTTCATTATTTTTCCTATTTAACATCGCAGTGTTTGCTTTTTTCCCTAACTCCATCTATGAAACTATGGTTTTCAATTTCTATTTTAAATTTAAATGCAGAAAGGATTTTGATCTTCAAAGAGAGAAGAAGAGGGAAGAAGCTGAAAAGTATTATAACAGAAGTTCATCAGTTGAAAGGTTATATCTATTAACTTATGCATTCTTCTGTGACTTGTCATTTCTTGCACTATTTTAGTTCTTTTGACGAAAGATTCTACAACGGCTTTCTATATATTTTGACTTTATTTTTCATCCAAATATTTAACTTAACTTTTTTTGCTGACTAATATTCTGTATCTGGTTCATGATAGCTATCCAAAAGGGTTAATTATTGCATTTAAGTTGAAGAAAAAGCAAGACGATAAACCTCTTGAACAGAAACCTGAAAACAAAGTTAATGAGAATAAAGGAGGCTCCACCAGTGAAGAGGTTGAAGACACAGGGAATGAGGAGAATAAAGAGAAGGGAGAAGAGGCTGGCAAGTTGTCCGATGTTAACATAAAAAATGATGAAGATATGACTGAATGTCTCTCAGAGAAAATTAAAGAAGAGGCTACAGATGAGGTTAAACATGACACTGAAGATAAGGAAGATAAATCTCTGCCAGTGGATAAAAGCAAGAACAGGAATGATGGTAGTATAGTGACAAGGGAGGACATTAAACAACTTCTTGAGAAATTTGGTGCTGTTAAGGTATTTCACATAACAAGCGATGATTTCCTCGTATTTCAGTCACTAAAATGCAATTTCAGTGTACCACTTTCATCAAGTGTCAAGTCCAAATGCATGTAATTAGACAAACTGACTGTTAGTGTTATATCAATAGCCCTAGCAGCCCTTTAAAATCTAACCAACTTGATACTCCTAAAACCGGAGGCAACTACATTAATAAGCATAACCACATTTGATGATTGCGTGTGTAAAACCAAACATAAAGGATTTCATGCATATCCAACTAATGACCACAACATGAAGCTAAAACATGATATGATCTGACTGTGACCCATGCTTTGGGAAGAGCAATGGCATCCTACATTTGATTGCAATACTTATCAGCTGAATTGAGTGGACAATCAAATAGAAAAATACAATTAAATAACCAATTAATCAACATCATGATTAAATCATGACTAATCACAAGAACATTGGAAAGAGCAAAATCCCATCTAAGTTGTTGAATGTACTTTTGGCAAATTCTCAAAAGAGGCATGATTTTGTATTGCAATGTTTTAAGAACTGCAAAAGTTGATCCTGCGTCAGAATTGATCTCACTTTCTTTTGAAAATCTCATTGACAAATGATTGTTTTTTTTGGTTGAAGTATATTGATTTCAGAATGGGTGAGGAATCAGGATATGTTCGTTTCGAGGACCCTGAATCTGCTACGAAAGCTCGTGCTGCGGCAGTCCTTGTTGAAGGTGGCTTCATCGTGAAGGATTATGTTGCTACCCTGGAAGCGTTGACTGGTATAATTTGTGCTAACTCAATACATTCTTTTTAATTGACCTTAATTTTACTTGTTAAAAGAATAGCAAGAGAGTTATCATTATTACTATTATCTTGTATCTAGCTGCAAAGTAATATCCATATGCTTTTGCCAAATAACCTTCTGTCAGTCAGTCTGCTTCTAATTTTGCATCAGAAGATGGCCCAATATTATTTAGAGTGCGACATTTATTATTGACTACTTTTTAAAAATACAATTTGTTAACAATTGGGTTTAAGTTCAAGTGTTCAACAGATGTTCGATGCCATATTTCTTAATTGTTCAATGTTCAATTTCTTTTGTATTTTCTTCAGTATCTTGTGTACCCTGATAGATCCTTGTAGACCATGGTATGCTAATATTTAGTTGCTTTCTCAGGTGATGCAGAGAAGGAATACTGGAATCTGCTTCGCGGTAATCAGGAGAAGCATAAAGAAAACAAATCAAACAGAGGAAGGTATTTCACCTATTTATCATTTTCTATCACTTTCTATATGCAGTTCATTATATTAAATTCAATGCTCTTTTCATTACCATCATCTTTCCATTATCATCGTGCTCGCCTTTTTCTGATGCATTGGCTCCTTCCTAGGGGTGGTAGATTTAATAGGGGAGGAAGAGGACATGGCGGCAAGCGCCCTCACCACACAAATCCTGGTGAAAAGCATCCTAATAAAGCTCAGAAAATTGAGGCTTCTGCATGATGTGCTTTGCCAAAGGGTTCTCCGAGTTTCGCAGCATTTTGAGCCAAGTTAGCTAAACTCGCCTGCACGCTCAAGAATTTTCCCCATATGGAGTAAGTTATAAGAGCAAACATGACAACCTTACTCTTGATAAGTATGTGATATACCAACTTCTAATGTTATGCTAGTATCTATATAGTTGACTGGATCGTGGTGTCTAATGTTTCTAGTATTCCAGTTTCCTGAATTATCATGCGATATCAAACTTGAGATTTTAATTTGTCAGTCTCGATCAGACTGCAGTGGCAAATCTATTTTTGGAATGTGATCGAGTATTATTTAAGTTTTAAGTTTGAAGCAACAATTGGAATTCACTATTTTTATTTATTTTTTTATGTAAGTTTTAGCAAAATTTGGAAGTGACTCTCAAAAGTATTCGTTAGAATCGAGTAAAATATTTATAAGGATAACTAATATTTCATGAGTTAGGCTGGAGTAAAGTATTGTTAAGGTTTACTAATAGCAATTCGTGAGTCTCGAGATATATATAAAAGAAAGTTAAAACTAAAAACCAGTAGATATATTTTGTGATTTTTTTTTTATATTCTCTATTTATTTGTCAGTTTAAATTCTTTTCCCTATTTTATTTTTAAGTATTTAATGGGGCTTAGTATGCTAGTTGTGCGTAGGTTGAGTTCATGCCGAACTCAACACAACTTGAGATCGTGTTATGCCTGCATTAATCTATCGATGTTATTAGTTAATGGTGACTTAAACTTGATTCCACACACAGCAAAGCTACATAAACAAGAATAGAGACTGATAGATCCGACTTAACCATCATTTTTATTACTATTCTAAATTTTTTATTTTTTAAAACAATTTATTATTTTTCCCTCTTATGCAATATTTATTTATTATCTAATTCATTCCCTTTATTTTTTTTTCTCCTTCTAAATTAAATAATATTATATTTAAAAACTAAATTTAAATATTTAAATTTAAAAAATACTATTTATAAAATTTAAATTTAAGATATGGATAGGTGATTAAAAAAAATGTAAAATATAAAATTTAAGAAAAATTCTTTGTTAGGGAAGTTGAATGTGATGCTCTAAGAGAGTGAGACCAAGAAACTCTTTATGACCCGGTGTTCCATGCCAGACACAAGTCAACTTGAGCCGGCAACGGACAATTTTACTAAACATTCATTATCTTCAGTTCACCAAAGACACGCAAAATCATTTTGGGTTTTTATAAACATGTTTGTAGATATCTTTGTTATCAAAAGCATGAGTTCCAAAAGTATCTTGAAGTACCAAGACGCACATGGCATTCTCAAATCACATACCCTCTAGGATCTGTTTTCGATTTGTTATTTATGCTCATTGCTGATTGTGAAACTAATGCAAAGGACAATCATGAGAATTTTAAATACTCGTCGATTGAGATAAAAAGAGTAAAGAAAACACAACGGTTCTATTAATAATACACACATTTCTGTTAGGGAAAAGAGCTAAGAAGGCATCCTCGACTGTTCTAGATTAGAGTCGATCTTGAGCGCATCTTCATGTCGTTAGCCAAAACAAAGACCCTCGGTGATTCTGGAGCACCACTTGCTGCAATCAGTGCCTCTGATTCCAAGTAGTTTGTGGTAACCAGGCGTATTGATTGGCTTCACTCCTGACGCAATCGTATGAAGTTCATGCATAGGCATTTAAGTTGTTTCCACATTCTAATTATCGTCCTGCAGTGGATGAGTCAGTCGCCACTTCAAGCGGGCACCTCCATCTTTCTTGTGATACAAAACCTGTCAACCCATGAACTGTTACTGAGGGAGAAATACGATTGTATTACGTAGTGCAGATAAGAATCAACCTAAACCTAAAGCTACAACAGGTAATGTTGAAGCAAATCCACCATCCATAACCTAATACCAGTAAGAAAAACCTTCACTGTCCAAATGAACCCTGGATTACTGCTAGATGAAAATTTTCTAGTGGTAGCATGAAGCTCAAGAGATAAAACTCTTTCCATCCCTCATTGTCAAGGTATTAAATCTTGTGATTAGTCTTGCTTGGTTTGCTGGTACACTGTCTATACTATAAAAGGGCAGTCTAGTGTACGAAGCTTCTGCCAATGTAAGCTCTCGGGGAAGAGTCTATTGTACGCAACTTTACCTGCATTGCAAGAAGTTGTCTCCGCAACTCGAATATGTGACCACCAAGTCATACGGCAATTGAGTCAAGGCTCCCCTTCTATTGTCTATAACATAGTATCTTTTAAAAAAAGTTCCATGATTTGAAGGCATGTCCTAGGTTATTGAGTCATTGTGTTCTCAGATTGCCAATGGGATAAAGATACACTTGCATAGCATCTTAAAACATAGCTGTGAGGAAATAAACAAGATGATTGGAGATTGCATAGATCTATGACAGCATCTGTGTTTATTGATTGTTCATTTGTTAAATGTCTTCTATATTAACTCGAGGTATGAAATCATTTTAAAGTTATGATAGATGTTCATCAGTATAACCTGAATGATGAGTCTGATCTCACCCTAAATGGAAGTAATCAAGTCAACTAAATCTTTTATTGACTCCTATCGTGGTAATTAGGACAACTATTACAAATAAACCGTTAAGTGACCATTATCCAAAGTAACTCACTATTTTTTGATCATCCCCTCCTGTGCACAAGTATTCATCATTTGGAGCTACAGCGACCTGCAGTTGAAAACATTTAAATCAAGGTCAAATAAAAAATGTGTTATATTGCGGTAAAATCACCATGACCATGGAATGCCCCGAAAATGATGATGAACATTAACTTACAGTATTAGAACATCTTTTATGACTAAATAGATGTCTGACGCAAGGTTGACCAAGGGTAACATTCCACATTGCCATGCTGTGTATAGCAAACAACTAAGGAAACGTTCTAAGGTGGATACAGGAAATAAATAAATCAGAAGAAGATCAATGTAATCTGCTAACCTCCCATCACCACTGACAGTTACTAATACGGGTTCTGTCTGAAGCCACCGAGCATCATTTACTCCTTCATCACCCTTCTCAACATGGCTGTGACAATTAAAAGGTTACGACTGAGGTTTCTACAAGAGATAAATGATACATAAACCAACCACTAGGAATTGAAAATTGGAAACTAGTGTAAAATAATTACAGTATGTCAAGTCAAAATTTTCAACAGTGGGAAACCCCAATCAGATAATCACAAGGTTTTCGAAACCAGTACTATCTCACTTGTATTGAGAGAGATTACGTGGCTGGGGTTTGGAGCTAGCATCATAGCTGCAGACCTTCTCGGTGACTTTCCAGGGCAACTAGACCCCTGCATAGGAATAATCCTTATTCTTCTTCATGTTGTGAAACTATGTCTGCACATAATGACAACCCTTATTCTTGTACTTCTTCTTCTTCCTCTCCTCGGTATCTCCTCTAATCGATACCAACTGGCATTACATGTCGGCACACTGTATGGCAGCTGCACCATCTCATTCTAACCAGAAACCAAAACACCAACTGGGAACAAAACTTTATACCTTTGTTGGCTATGCCATAGTTTTGGTAATAAAGAATTAAAAGCTTCACTTTCATAAGTTCTTCACTGGAACTTATACAGAGTCTGACCTCTTAAATGGACCTTCTATGCTAATCTGGTGTATTCTGAAGATATCTATGTCATAGTTGTCAAAATCATACCATTCACATATAAAAGAATACAGTTCTTTCATATGAATCAGAAGTGAAAGAACCATTCTGATTCATCTCATTATATATGATTCTAAAAATAAAAACCTCATTAAAATTTAAATTCAACAAACTAAAAAATAAATTTAACCCATTAAGAAATTATATTAAGCCCAAGATTTTACAAATTGAACTGAATTTATTATAACAAAGAAACAATTAATAAATTTTATATTATAGGATAACAATATATAATAAAACAAAGTGGCATCTCGAAGAACAATAACATGGAAGAAAAAATCGTAATAAGTGGGACAGAGTTGAGTGCAACCAATATGAATTGGACACCTAACAATGATTGAGAGTAAATTATCGAGAGTGAAATTGATAGACATAGAAGCATGACATATCTAAGTTGTCTCTTATTTGATGACAATAATTTTTCTATGCCAAAAGCACTTGACGAGGAAATTTCAATAGTTCATTTCATTTAAATTCTTAATAAATTAAAATATATAATAATTTTCACATATATTTTTGTTATGAATCTGCATTTAATTTCACCTATTATCATGCTATTAAATGAAATATTATATTATTTTATATACTTATAAATACCAAAACTCATCTAAAGTAGAATAGTTTTTTGACAGTTTATAATTTTTTATGAAACTATTCATGCTACGAACATCAATTTGACAACCAAGATCTATGTCAGTGGAACTTATTACAATGTATGCAACATCTTCCTACAACATGCATGCACTTGTTGGAATGTGAATGAAATTGGACAGCCGTGTATTTATTAGACAATTAAAAAATAGAAATAATATTCACAACTCTTTGACAAATGGTCAAAAATTTTAACTATGGAACATCATGAAATTTCATGAAAGCTCTATCAGAAGTCAGAACAGTCCTTTGTCTTTTCTTTCCTAGTACTTCAAATTAATTGAACTCCCAATTTTCTAGTGGCACATCAGGTAACTCTTACCAGACTCCATATTTGATCAGTTTCCACAGACTGAATTAAGAGTAGACTCAATATCCTACTGATGCAGGAAAAAATAGATAAAGAACTGGGAGATGCATAAAAGAACATTAATTCAATTCATCACCTACACTGTTTATTATTATTCTTTTTCTTGAAGTTGCTTTCTATTGATAAGAATATTTTCTTTGTACTGTTTCCTCTTTTTAATTTGGAGTTGCACTTATTGAGAAAAAACTTGAGGAGGCACGTTTAAGATGATACAATCACGTACTTAGACAACCAATAAATATTCCAATTAGGCAATGTGAAACTATGCCAAATGTGCACATCAAACGAGAAAGAGGATGACCAAAAAAAAAAATTGGTTAGCAACAATTAAAAAAAAAAGGCAGCCCGGTGCACGAAGCTCCCGCTATGCGGGGTCCCGGGGAAGGATCCATTGTACGCAGCCTTACCCTGCTTTTTTTTGTAAGAGGCTGTTTTCAGGATTCGAACCCAATGACGTAGAAGGATCTATTTAAAATGGGAGAAGATAATATTTATTTAAATAAAAATGACGATATAGTAGGAGATAGAACTCAATAACGTAGAAGGATCTATATAGCCAACCCATCTAGTGGGATAAGGCTAGGTGGTTGTTGTTACTCTTTCCCTATTTTATGTAGTTATCGGACCTACAATCTCTCTTTCATCTTTCTCATTTTGCATCAGGAAAAAAATCAGATGAGGTAGAAGAAAATAGAATGAGAAAAGATAGGGAGAGATAAGAAGAGAGGACAGAGGAAATGGAAGTGTCAGTTTATGAAGGACAAAACAAGCAACTCTGAGACCAAGAGGAGATTTCCTAAGCAACAAAAAATAATAATTCAACTCATTATATATATTTATATATAATATATATTTCATCCTAATTACACAGAACAAAATAACATCCACTACAGGATTAGCTAAGCCCACAAATACAGACAACTTATATTACACAATCAAAAAAATAAAAATCATCTGTCTAGATATTGTCAAGTGTGAACAATCAGGGGGATCATAAATGAAAATGGCACAAAGCTCCAGAAACTCCATAACATAGTTACCATTTATAATTTTCTAAATTGCCAAGTATGTGGATAACTATGTTGGATTGAATTTTCATACGGTGATTGAGTTCATATACAAAGGCTACATTCATTACCAAGGAAAGCAATTGAAAAGGAACAGTGAACTTCAAGTAGGATACGAACTCTAGTTATTTTTTATGCAATTTCACTTTTTAAGTTCATTTGCTAACAAAATATGGATTCTCCTTTGGGTACTCACCCAGGAACTTGACCTGCATATTCAGCAGTTGGCATTTGCTTCCCATGGCTCAAACAATGCAAAGGCCTTAAGAAACGCATATCATTGCTTTCATGGGCTAGTTGGACATAGTTCATTGGCAAAACTCGTGTATCCCATACCAAGGTATTATTTGATGTGCCAGATGCAGTAAAATAGGTTCCACAACTACTAAAAGAAACAGATGTCACCTGTGACAAAGGAAATTGAGTTATGGATCTATGAAGTTGCCAAGAACATCATAGAAAGTACCAACATCTTTTGAGCAGTCTAAAATATTTAGAGAACACTTAGCAATAGACAAACAAGGAGAGTTTTAACATCTAAATGCTAACATAGAGTATAATAATATTGTACAAAAGAGGCTCTTTCTCTGCAACTTCAGATATTTTGTGCCCAAAACTTATAAGGAGAATGAACCAAACTGAAAAGCTGAATACAGATAGTTGGCCTAAGTACTTAAGTCAACTAAACTAACACAATAAAATTTGTGAAAAAAAACAATCAACCAAGAAAAATGCATTATCAATGAACTTGAAGGTCAGCTAGAAGAGTCAAGTTTTTTGCTCTCGCATGGCCATTTCTCCTCAGATGTTTCTGAATTCCTGATATCATATTCATTTATTAAGCCATCTATCATATTGTCTTTGTTGAGAGGGATGGAATCCGGTCCAAATTAGACTAGCCTTAGATGGTATGCTCCCTAAGCACTTCCATTCTACCATGTGAGGCTATGAGCATGAAACAGTCTTGAATCAACAAATCCTTCATGCCTACAAAAAAAAAAGCTATGGTACTATGTTGAGGTTGATAAGGGCAGAACCCAATCAATTCCAAAATGAATAATCTTGGTGGGAGGACACACCCTTCACATAATCACTAAAAGGACCCTCACACTCTCTCATGTGCAACTATGAGCACGGAGCCCCCAACTTCAATAATTCCGTTCATTTGCTAATTACGTAGTATATTATCACAATATATTTTCAGCTAATACTTTTTGCTAATGATGGAACAAAGACTTTAGCTCAGTCCAACTGTTATGGTTAAATTACATCAGATGGCGTGGCTGCTGACATGTGGCTAGCACAGGCCATAGTCTTATTGGAGGAAGCACGCAAATACTAAATGAGGTCAGGCTGAGTCGTTTGAGATTGAAATGAGGTTGACTGCATTGCCTGGAGTCTGAAATATGCACTCATGTGAAGTTCCATTCTGGTCTTGAATAGGCTTGAAGAGGTGTTGGAGTGGAAAAGTGGAAGTGGTTTTGCGGCCCCTTTGTCCTGCCTTTGAATGGGTCCCCATGGCCTTATTTATAGGCCCAGTAAGGGCACCCACTAACCTGAGTGTCTCCACATATTCTCGAGGACAGCTGGTATGACAGGAGGTTTTTGATGACACATTGCTCTAGGATGGCCAAGGGTGTTGGCCCCTATCTCAGTCATACAGTTCTGTTTTTGATGTAAGCAATCGAGATAAAAGCAAAATGCCAATCAATTTGGGATTTTCACCATGCAAACAGATCCTGCAGACTTTAAATAGTATATCTTGATCAATGTCTGGATGTAGGACTCACTAAAGTGAAATAGGATGTGAATCCATAAGGAATTGTTCCAACAACATCCTAGCAAAAACCAAGCATATTTTGGAGCACTTTTATGGTTCAATATAAAGTTCAACCACACATTTTCCAGTTCAATATAAAATTCAACCACACATTTTCCCTCCATGCCATATTATGCTTCTCTGGCATAACAATAATCACATATCATCTTTTTCTCTTTCTCAAAAGGAAAAAAAGGCAACAAACAGTTTGCCCTCAACACCCATACTGGTTATTATTGCAAATAATTAAATCTTCCCACCAGAGTTCACCTGGCATAAATATAGAAAAAAACAGCATGTTCCCCAGCTGAAGGTATGACCTCAGTTAACCAAGAAGTATGATCCAACTTAACAGAAATATATTTAGTTAATGCACAAGAAAGGCAAAAAATAAATAGTCAATAATGCATCATCTAAACAAAAACTAGTAGGAATTGTTACTACACCATATTTCCTGCAAATAGATATTAAGAGATGAATAGAAGCAGTAGGCAAAAGATCCAAGTGTGTGCTTGCAGTTCAAAGTCACATAATTAATTAATAGAATGATGGTAAAAGGACAATTGTAGCAAAACAGAAATTTATCAAGCAGGTACAATGACCTCAAAACCAGGGCCCACAGAGAGATGATTGATTGTAGCACAAGTCCGGATGTCAAATAAACCAATAGTCCCATCACCCGCACCTGAAAACATAATAAGATATATAAGTTACAAAGATAGATTGTTGAACACTCAGAATTTAGACCATTATTACAAGAGAAAATAGCACCTGTGATGATAGTGTTGCCAGTTGGGTTTGTTTTCAACGAAGTAATATACTGTAAACAAAGCGTGTCACCAAAAATTGAACATACAAAGTTTTAACATGCAAGCAAAAATAACCTACAGAATCATGTGCAGAAAAAGAACAACATGTCTTTGGAGACTCGATATCCCATAATTGCACTACTGCAGGACCACCATACTCACAGTCACTCCCACCTATTAACATGTTTTCGCTACAGAACTCCATTGCAATAATTGAAGGATGAGCCTGATCTTGTGGTCTGCAATTATAAGAAAAACAATGACATCAGAAGCACATGATAGCTAAATGCTATTGCTTACTGAATGAAACAACAAAAAAATTGAACTGTCGCTAGCCAAACTCCATGTTTTCAAAACCAGGGCAAGCTGACTAGTTTGACCAGGAAGGTTCAGATCCAGTCCAGTATGTGATGAAAACTGGGATATCAAAAGTACATCAAAGTGGCTAATACTACTAAACAAGGCAAATTTTATACAGTTAAATAATAATTGAAGATACAAAAAGAGAAGCATAGAAATTCAAAGAATGATATTCATGGAAAATCATCACGACAATAGGAGCAAACATGTTTATAATTGAAGATATAAAAAGAGCTTTTCATCATAAAAAAGTTTAAAGGATACTAAACAACGTGAAAATTTAACATGATGAGAACAAATATCTGCTAAGAAATGGTACAGGTGAGAAAAAGGAAATGCATAACAATCATCACATGGTTCTCAGCAATATCATATCTTCTGAATGTTCGTGAATCCATATTCCAGCAGGGACCCAATATTATTGAGGAAAACAGTAGATTATAAACTTTATGCTAGACATGAGCATTTTAATATGTGGCTAAAAGATTTGAACTACATCTTTGCTGATGTTAAAACAGTTGACATAACTAGAATTAATTTATGCCATAATCATTCAAGTTCAAACAGGAAAGAAGAGTCTTCTCTTACTGCAGATCTTTAGTAAATAAATGAAATTACATATAAATTGTCCTCGACGATGTATCATAATACACCATAGTTAGTCAAAATAACATTCACACCATGTGGTACCTCCCTTGATGCACTCAAGGTCATAGAGACACTAGCACATTCAGCGCAGTAGCATCAAGAGAAAACTAATTGAGTTCCAAGATGACCAGCGTGCTAGAGAGATGATATGTGTAAAAAAATAAGGAGGCTGCAATGTAATGACCAACATCACAACATCCTGTTTCCGCATGTGTTTGGAACCATTGTTACTTATGTTATCAGTGGTAATACTATTGATATGTGAGAATGGCAAGAGAAGGAATGCCAAGATGATAATGCACATGGTATGCACCGGTAAAAACAATGAAGTTAAACTGTTGATGCCAATTAAAGTAGATTGAAACAAGTGATAATTTTTTGATTCAAACTCAAGTGGTAGGAAGATCGGACAAAGAACTGCAGGATGGTAAAGATTGAATCATCAGAAATATTGCACCTACCTTGTTCTTTATTAGTGCAACCAATTAGGAGGAAAGGTTATAATATTAATCCATTGAAGAACTAGTACCAATTATTTATTGAATTATTCTGACACTCTCATGTCAGAGCATAAAAGTCCGATGTAATTCTAACTTAAAGGTAAATTTCACCAAATTTACCTCATATGTACTTGCTAAGTGGCTTTATACTTTATTTATTTTAATATATATGGAAGGTCACTTCTGCTATCTTTTTTCCTCGAGAAAAGAACAAGGAGACATACAAGTGGGAAATTATTAAAAGTACAAAGACATTGTGCAAGTACTTGGAAATTCAACACAAGGTTATATTTAACAATGTTGTGGAAAACTAAGGAAAACTCGGCCATTGAGCAAATTTCCTGAAAATGTACTTCATTAGAAAACCACCAGCGAGTCATACATAACTAATTTTGGTTGGCTGATGGATCTTTTCAAACCATATTATTACTTTGAGGGAAAAAGAAGTCACTAAATGACTTCAATTTTTCTTTTAAGTTAGTAAATTTGTAGACATTAAACTGAGCGGTATCAAATTTGTTGAAGCCAACAAGGAAATAAAGCTATTACCTCAAGCTTGAATTAAGATCAGCATCAAGTTCACCTCTCAAAGCATTCCATAATAGAAGTTTTCCATCTCCTTTTGCACCACTGGTAACAACAAGACCTGAACAGCTTATAGCAAATTAAAAGACAATATTGTTAACACTAATAAGCTTAGCTTCTAGAAAAAACTTGCTACAGAAGTAGAAAGAGAAGACCAAAGAATGTTATCCATTTATGCAACAAAAAGTTGAGTATTATATTATCCACAGAAATAAAGTCCATAAACTTATTTTGAAGCAAGTCAACCACTTGACTAGTGTCAGACGAACTCACCAATGTCTGCTATTCGGATTGATTAAGAGGCCAACATGTTATTGGGAACAATCAAGTAAATTAACTGAATGCCAAATGACATGATTCTTGAATTGCTCTAAGTTGAATCCACTAAATGCCTTAATTTGTACAAGTAGTTGGCCTATGGAAACAAACTCTTCATCCTTACAAAATGATCATTATTCCGTTGAGGAATAACAATATTACAACTATTTTGGCATTTCCCATCCTCCAAATTACTTGCAAGGATAGTGGCGTATTCCTTATTGGGAAATAGCTATAACATGGGGACCTTATATTGTGCAGCTAGTCACTCTTCATTTCAATTCAACAGCTAATTTCCACTCAGGGTGGTACCAGATCATTGGTCTTTGCTAAATCACATTCCTTTCTTTGCTTGTCACACTAAGGAAGGTCATGGACAGATGATGTCATGATATACATCCAAATTATTCAATTCCATGCCTCAACACTCTTTTCTTCCCTCCAATTATGTACTAGCCTTAAAAAGCAGTTTGAATCCACAATATCTGGCTCCTTTACATTGACTCCAATCACATATCAACAACTTCTTTGGATCACGTCAAGTGTCCAACGAAAATTAAAGGACTAGCAAGCTATTAAAATTATCAAAAACCAGGAAATACGCGTGGAGGAGATCTCAATAAGATAATCATCTTCCTTCTCTTCTCCTTTGCCTTTCTCATATCCCCCGTCCTCTTCCCCTCTCCCTTCTCTTCTTCCTCTTCACTTCTATTCCTCCGTCTCATCAAGTCAATGTTGGTCAATAACTTGTAGCTTCACGGGGAATGTTGGCATGCACCAAAACCATCTCATCAGTGCAAACCATCAAAATTCAAGATGAGAATTTAAACCTTTCTAACATATTATATCATCAAACAGAGGTTTACAAGAGAACATCTACCACCGTAGCTTTCTGGATATAAAATATAATCAACTTGAATTTATTGAGCCTTCTTACAATCACTCAAATAATCATCGAATTTCACAAGAATTATAGGATATGAGCAATTGGAATTAAGCTACAAATTCAATTAAGGCCAACTCTCTCATAATCAATGTAATGCTTTGCATTATTGTTGATTTATTGTCTTGTACAGTGACTAACTTAAAGGCTTTTAGTCCAATGAACAAGGACGTTAGTTTAGTGGCTCAAAACCCCCAAGAGAAACAAGTAAAGAAGTTCACAAGAGATATGCTACTCTTAGAACAATACTCAAGTAAGGTGTTCTCCTTGTGTCAGCCAAGGAAATTCTATAGTTGGAAGTTCAAGTATAATTAACCTAATTTAAGGGATTAGTGATCCACTAGGTAGTTGTAGCAGCCAATTAGAACATTGTAACTAAACAATTATTAATTTTGTAAAATCTTCGCTGTGGATCGAAGGAAGTAGGTGTGGTCCACAATGGATAAAAACTAACGGGCTTGTATTGCTAGGTTTTTTGTCATGTGAGATACTGTTTTATTTTAACTCAAGGATAAGGAACATAAACAATGAATGAGCTATCAAAATTTTGGCTCCTTCATTAGAATTCTATTGTTTTCTTGGTCTTTCTAATTGATCCATAAGTCAACAATTCGTATAATCTATAAGACCATAACTGGTCATCAAGAGATGAATGAAAAAAGGAAGTATGTCATATGACATGGATTCAAAGCATGGATTGTAAACAATTAAAAGTGCAATTTAGAAAAGTACAGCATGAAAATATGAATTCCATACACGACTGCCAGCGATTGACTGTCATAGCAATGATTTTTTCCTTGTGCCCAACTGATGATCCATCACCGTTCATTGACCCCAAGTTAAAGAGACAAGACCCAGTTGTACAGTCCCATACCTAATTTGCAATTTAAAGTTTCAAAAAAATTAAAATACATATGCAATGGATTGTAAATATATTCATACATCAACCATGGACAGTTAATTCACCTTCAACAAGTTGGAACTACATGAAACTATACTAGCACCCCTTGCTGCAAATTCAACAGCTTGGATCTGTAAACAACAATAACCCATGACGAATTAATTATATCTCTAGCAATCAAAATATCGCAAGACAACACCACCAATAATGATAATAATAATGCATTCCTAGAAGTCAGTATTACAAGTTGCCACTAACAGTTAAGCATAAATTAGAAGTATAATGAAGCTAGTGGCCAAAAACAACAGATGCACTGATTTAACTAGCAATATATATTCTTTAAATATAAACATTAGTAAGATTTGAACACCGAACTCCAACCTTCATATTTATCTTAATTTTGACTGTGGAAAAATATGTTAATCTAGAATTCTGTGCTCTTAACTTTCAAACACAAGGAATGGAATATTGCTTAAAGCAAACAGAATCACATGGCACGAGCATGTGGTTATTGTGCTGCCAAGTCGAACTGCCTTGACAGTTGAACAAAAGGACCCTATCTGCATTTATATAAAGAGTTTTCCTTTTTCCTATACTACATGAAACAGTTGACAGAACCACATGGAATATTCCTTTTTCCTTTTTTTCAAAATTCCAATATTGGAGCTCCTACTCACTCTTATATCTGGGCAAAGCCTTATCCCAAAACCTTAATCTGTTAAACAAAAGATCTGCATTTATATAATACAAAGAAAATCAAAATAATTCTAGCAAATAGAATCACATAATACCCGACAATTGTGACCATTAAGTTGAGCTGCCTTGCCAGAAAGAAGATTATAGAGTAGTAATTCATTAGGAGCCTGTGACACAAATCAAGAAAAGCAAAGAATAAACAATTAATTTTGATACATGGAATGAAACTAATCTAAAACTAATAATAAACCAATATAACAAACAACTATGAACTTAACACAGTCAATAAAGAACTTGCATTTACAAGCATCCCAAATGTATAAAGTAAATATCACTAACCTGATTCGAACTGCAAACCAATTGAGGCAGCCCATCTGGGTGAAATCTGACATTAAGAACCTTTTGAACTCCTTGCTAAAAAACAGTGAAAATTTTGTTCAGATCCCAACTAACCTCTTGGCATCAAACAACAAAGTAACAAACTTAAAAAGACTCGAGAATAAATCCTAAAATTTAAGATGTGACGTCATGTAGTATTTCAAGGGGAGATGCAGACAATAAGATAAATACAAGAATTATTGAGGAAAGTCAAGTGGAACTGGTGAGAGAGGAGATTGAACTGGTTGACACAGCCCTTCTGGGTGAAATCTGAAATCAAGAACCATTTAAGTTTTAAAGGTCATGCAAGAAACCGTATAAATATAGATTAAGTTTAATCACAGGGAAATAGTTTTTTTGAAATTACTAGAGTAAAGAGATCAAACATTTTCATAATCATAACAAAAGTAACTAATCAACTTAAGAATATTCCAGAACCAATGATGCATGAATTCCATCAATCAATGGGTAAACAAGTTGAGCAGGCCTCTCTTCCACATACAAGGACCTTTTTTCCTTCATGTCCTAACAATATGGGACAAAAACATCATGCCTGCCTCCCTCTCCGTGTCTAGCAATGTAGGGGGTAAAAGGGTTGTGCTTGCTGTTAGATTTTGAAGGATGTCCTAAGGCAATCACCTTATGGTTTTTACTATTTTATTTGATAAATATAGATTCACTGTTTGAGTGCATATTATATATTTGGTTGTCTTAAACTCATTTACTGAATGTCCACAATACAATTCATAGCATGAGAGAATTTGTGATTAGATCACAACTTATAATTATCTCTATATGTGTGTAATTATGAACGTATTGAAATTTTTCTAGTCGTCAAATTGGTACATTTGGATATCATCAATTCTATAAAACTAGCATGGGTTATACTCCTTGGTTCAGCCAAGCAGTCGTTTCTCACTAGTTGGAGACATTGGGATGTCGAGAGTTAAATGTTGATGCTAGTTATGCTAACTAGTTCATTGGAGTGACTTGCTGTAAGACTTCATATAGTTCTCTGCATATATGGATATGTCTGTGAAGTTCTTCTTACAGTAGCTCGAGTACAAGTTTCCTTTGACTTGAGGTATACAAGTCATCTTGGTCATGAAGACTTAGACTTTGACATCTTAAGCAAACATCTCTTGGAGGTGTGGACCTGAAATGATTGGGTATTAGTCAAAGTGCTCAAAGGTGTTTGGATATCCCATAGAGGATTCACCGCTCCTTCCAAGGAGACGTATATCCTATGGCTACTCGTTAGGATTATCATAATCTTTAGTCAAAGCATCACATATTAAGAGTATGAGACTCTTGTATACATGTACGAGTAATTTAAATCTACAGAAATAAGAAGTATTATTTGGGGTAGGTGTGAAGTAGTTAGTGTTAGGATCCTTTGGACTCGGCTAGAGAGGGGGGGTGTGAA
>JBBMJZ010117820.1:0-21998 GCA_037833815.1 Zingiber zerumbet | reverse complement strand
AATCGGATTACAATGTGTTTGTTTTGTAATCCAGATTACAAAACTTCATTACATTTTGTAATCCAGATTACATTACAATGTAATGTAATCTGGATTACATTACAAGGCAGATTACACCCTACCAAACGCAGCCTACAAGACAGATTACACCCTACTAAACGCAGCCTAAGATTTTAAGCTTAATTGAGTAAGGATGGAATATATTAAATTTAAATTTAACAATATTAAATGCAATAACACAATTATTAAGATATCCGTAACTAGGATCATTTTTACAAAATGATGAAGGGATTGAGTGATGTCTCGTATAAAATAAAAGTAGGATGGTTGAAATGGAGAAGAGCGTCAGCTTCCTTTTTTAATCATAAAGTACCTCTAAGATTTAAAAGAAAGTTTTACAAAACGGCGATTAGATTTACTATGTTATATGAAGCTAAATGTTGGGCAATGACTTAGCACATGAGCAGAAGATGAGAGTTAAAGAGATGAAGATGTTAAAATGGATGTGCAGACAAGCAAGGATGAATAGATAAGAAATTAAAATATCAAAGGGAAAGTCAGGTTGCACCTATTAAGGGAAAACTCCGCGAGACACGTTTGAGATTATACGGGCATGTACATAGACGACCAATAAATACACTAGTAGACGATGTGAAATTATAACAAATATACACATCTTGTTAGCTAAAAAAAATTTAGTTAGTAATAATAAAACAAGATAAAATTTATTTAAAAATGAATGATGATATAGCATGGGATAGAACTCAATGGCATAGAAGGATCCATATAACCAACACCACCTAGTGAGATAAGACTTGGTTGTTGTTGTTGATTTAAAAGTTTAAAATAAGAAAATGTAAGTGTGATCAACAGAATGATAGGCATCATCTTGTTGGTTGGATATGTGGACAACATTGTTATTAATGAGAATGATATTGCAGGTATTTCATCACTTAAATCCTTTCTTCCTTCACAATTAGTTTCATACCGAGGATTTAGAAATTTTAAAATATTGCTTAGGTGTTCAAGTAATAAGGAGTAAGAAAGGAATCTTCTTATATTAGAGGAAATATATACTTGACTTATTATTTAAGATAGGAAAATTAGGGATCAAATTATGTAGTACTCCAATTACTCATAATCTACAACTCATAAAAGATAGTGATTTATTTGACATCCTAAGAGGTATAGAAGATTAGTTGGAAAGTTACATTATCTCACTATGAATATTGCATATTTAGTCAATCAGTATATGACTTCTCCAACAATTTAATTAATCATTGGGCGGTAGTAAAACAAATTTTGCGTTATTTGAAAGGAGCACCGAGGTATCTTGTATAACAATCATGGTCATACCGAACTTTGTGACAAGCTAGATAAGATTGGCATATATACTCCAGCTTGAGGGGGAGTGTTGAATATGGTAGCTTAATTATAGGGATTGTGATTGATTAATTTGATTGTGATTGATTGTAATTAGCAATTCTAGTGTATTTGATAGAAAAGAAAATTGAGGTATACTTTTTTTTTCTCTTCTACATAGGGATATGATACCATAATTGTAGAGATTTAATTAAGTCTAAATAATATAAATATATATATGAGAATGATGAATAAAAATAACATAATACTTTTTAATTTCTTCAAAATTTCTTAACAATGATCTAATTTGGTTTGAAAATGATTAGACATTATAATTTATTTGTAAGCATTTTATGAGAAATTTATTCATGAGCATTAAATATTATTTTAATATTTTTTATAATAAAACATTAAATAAAAAAACTATTGGGTGTATTTTAATAATTTAAAATTGTATCATTTAATTTGATTTTGATTTTGTTTTTTCTGTGTAATTATAATTATTAGAGTGGATGAAAAATAAAGTTATTTAAAAATTTTAGACCAAAAAAATTATATTTTAGCTTTAAACTATATTTTAAATTTTGTAATTAAATTTCCTAAATTTATAATTATGATTTTTTAAAAAAAATAAATATATGAAACTCAATTAGAACTAGACATAATTATTTTTGAAATTTTAAAATTTAAGAATTTTTTATATAATCATATTTAAATTTGAAAATAGAGTTTTCTTTAAAAAATATTTTTGTTTAATTATGATGATTACAATCATAATTGTGAATATAATGTACGTTAAATATTATTCCAATGAAACAAATTAAAAGTAATTAAAAAATAAAACAATTAATTCAATTAAATAAATTTTTATTTAATTAAAATAGCATGTCGAGTAATAGTTATTTGGTAATGCTCAAATAAGAGTTAAAAGAGGATAAGAAACTTAATGTAAATCCCATCGAGAATACTTTTCATATTATTTGTTCACATAATCCCTCAATTTCTTCTTACATACAAAACTCAGAACACATAAATCTTCATCGATGTTAAATACTAAATTTTATTCTATCTAAATTTTTTTATTTTAATTTTTTTCAAAACCTTTTAGATAAAATTAAATTAATATTCTAAATTTTATAGATAAGTGAAATTTAGCTTAACATTAAATAAAGTTTATTAAGTCGATATGGAAATTAATATCAAGTGAGTACAACCCAAATTCTATTTGGATTTATTTTGATCTACTTAAAACTAAATAATGTTTATATATGAGATAAACTAATTCAACGAAATTTATATTTAGTTATTTAAATAGGTTATTTAATTAGGGTTTTATTCATTCTTCCTCTTGGTTCGCATTTGCTCCACATGCCTCGTCTCAACAACATCCTATGCACACCCACCATCCACGGCTGCCCGTGCCTACCATAACTTTCTTCCTCTTCTCCTCCTTTTATCATTCTTGCTTGCTTCTTTTTCCCTCTCCTCTCTTTTCTTCCCATCTTTCAGTTTCAAGCTTGTTCACATGTCAGTCAACAAGCGGAAGTATAAATTTTGGTTGTGCCAACTAGTACAAGTCGGCACTTCAAACACCACACTTAAGTATATGTTTTTACAGTGCTAATATGTGTCAGTCTACCTATAACTTAGCCTTTCATATCATTCTTATTCTCAAATCTTAATAGTGCCTCTCCAAGAATAGCTTACCATTGATATGGGAATGCAACTGAAAAGCTATGTAAAACCTAACATCAATATTCTGTATGGAATTGTTTAACTAGCACTCTTGTGCTTCCTTTGGAAAACAAAAAACTTCAAAATTCTGTTTCAAGAATAAGAATCTGCATAATTAACTAATAGAGAGAGGCACCTCATCAGTAACTTCACATGGATGAATACTGGACAATGTGGCACTAGAGCATAATAGTCCCAAAACCAACCTCACAGATTTCAGCAAAGGCAACAGAGAATTCTCACCAGCATTCTCAAGACTGCTTTTGGATCAAAACAATAAAAACGTTATCAGTATATTGTAAAATATCTGAAATTGTCAACAGCAGTTTCTACAGAAAGCAACATGCACTTAACATACCATAATTGTATGAGTATAATTGCATACAACATCAAAGTGAAAATTACAAAACAGAGACAATGTAGCAATAAGGATCGTGTGATTTAAACTTATAGTGATATTTTAGGTACTTTGAAACCAGATTATAGTAAGGCCTATATAAGAGATCCTTTATCATTGTTTTTATCATTCAAATAATAATGGTATTGAAATAATAAGTATTTGTTAAGATCAGTGAGACAAGAGGGATGAACAGGCGCAACCCTATAATTAAAATTTAAACTTTTGCGCTTGCAATTGCTAAACTTGTATAATATATTAGCTTGATTTTCAGATAATGCACCAAAAAATAAATAAATACACACAAAAAACAACAATGCTAATACAAGGATTCATACTCCACGTCACTACTCAAAAATCCCCTACAAAGGAAAAACATTGCTTTCTAGAAGGTGAGGAACCTCATTTTCCTCTTTTACAAAAGAATAGTAATTTAGGATACAAGAGAAAAGTAATAACAAAAAAGAAAACTAAATCTTTCAAAAGAAAAAAACTACTAATTCATCTGGAGCACTTATGAGCACAAAAAACTATATGGAGAGCAAAACTTTAGAGAATGTATTAATGTCCTTTGAGGTTGCCCACTCCCCTATCTATTCAATCTACTCAAATTGTTCCTTAGTTGACTAAAACGTAAACCTCAGAATTTTATATGCAGCAATTATTTCTCCTTTAGTGGAATCAATGACCTAGTCGAATCAAATCCTCATCAATCGACTTCAACTAGCATGAAGAGACTCAACTAGATAACTCACCTTTTCTTCTAACAACCTTGTAATGAGTAAGCATATAACATGTTTTCAGTCAACTCAAATCCTCGATAGTCAACTCTAATTGTCATCATTCAACTCAATTGGATGGCTCTTGTGGCCTGTTTTTCTAACCACTTTGTTTTAAGTCGACTCACATGGATAAATGATTAGGCTCTAGTAACTCAAATCTTCTTCCCATGAATCTTATGTGAAGAATAAGTCTTGAGTAGACTGAAGATCATGTTTGTCAACTCAACTCTAATCAGTTGACAAATAGTCAACTCATATAACTTCAGTCAATTAAATTACATCTTAGTTGACTCAAGCAGGAACAATGCTTCTATTCACAACAAACTATCAATAGCCGATTCAACTGTTCAATTGACTAAATTGCTAAACTTTGAGCTTATTTGTTGACTTCAACCCAGAACACCTATTCCTTAGCCAAGTACGCACATTTAAGTAGAAATATACCAAGAATCCAAAATACATTCACTTGTAATTTCTCACCTTACATGTCTTTATACTGATGATACTTCGCCCTCGAGTCTTTCCAGGCAAGCCTCCATTTCTTCTAAGTTCCAAGCTTTCCAAACTTGACTAAGCCTTCCAGTTCTTCTCAATCTGGGTCTCTAAACCAGCATCATCTTGGCATGTGCATCTACTTCGACACTTGTTGAATCATAAGCTCCTTGCTTCACAATCATTGTGGCAGGAGATTTTACAATTGGATCTTCCTTAACGACATTTGACATTGCCCTTAGTCAACCTTAACCTTTTGAACATTTTTTACTCGTGTTGCATATTTTCTTCTATCAAGCATGTAGTCAACCTTAATGTTTTAATCTTCTTCATTTCCCAAAGACCTCTTGCACATTTTCCTCTGCCAAGCATCTAGTCAGCCTTAAACTTTTACCTCTTGGATTTCTCATTTTTGTAAGTATCCGGTCAACGTATGACCTACTTGGACTTCTTCATTCGTAATGTATCCATGGACCTTAAGGTATTTTAATTTCTCCAATATGCACTTGCAATTTCAATCAAATTCCTAAACCTATACATTTGACATTGTTTATGGTAACATAAATTAAGCTTAACTTATAAATGTTGGTACAATCATGTCCTAAATGGTCGTGTTCAACCAGTAAGCTTAGATGTGTTTGGAAAAATATTTTAAAATAGGTTTTTGTCAGATAGATGTGTGGAGTTGGCAGGGAACTGGTATATGCACATGAAGCTCATAGAGCCTGTGACTTGACAAGCTCAATGTGGTTGAGTTGTGATGTTGACTTGGTGGCACAAAGATGGTTCAGCTCAAGGGTCAATACTCAATAGATAGGCTCAAGTTTGAAGAATGGTATGGAATATCCAAGGCACTGCAAGACAAGGAGATTAGAGTTGGTCTGATAGCCTTTGCATGAGTTATAAGAGGTGAATTTTGTACGTGACAGTGATAGTGATTAGTGAAAGATGGCATGTGGAGCAGATCGTAGGCTTGGTGAATCTGAGGAATTGAGGATATAACAAAGGTGAACACTTGGACAACATAAAACTACGACAACAGGAAGAAAGGAAGCTTTAAGTGATTGTGTGACTTATAATCTCTGGATTCACGATTTGAGTTAAATAGGCTTGATTAAGCGCCTTTAAAAAGGGAACGTGAGTTCCTCGTCATAGTCTAAGGATAAGCTTAATTTAGGAGAATTGCAAGGGCTTACAAGGTGTAAACCAAGCAAAATTGGAGATTGGGATGCTTAGTCTACTACTTAGTCAAATAGAACCATGTGCTTGAGCAAAGATTTGGTGTTTGTCTAATTTATAAAACTAGATGTTAGTTAAGTCAACTCATCTTACCATTAGAAAAGATAAATTTGTTGTATTGACTAGGTAAATCAACTACATGAGTATCAACCGAAAAGTCATTAGCGAATAAATACATGATTTAATTCGACTTAGTCGATTGGATGTATATTGAGTCAACTGACTCATCACACAACCGACGTAACAGTCCAAACACAATAAAGATTAAATAATAATTTCAATCAACTCCTAGTTACAGTAAGGATAATTTAAATAGGCTTAATGAAACCCTAATAAAATTATTCCATTGATTTAATATATTTTTTCTTTAATTTGAATTATGCGTATAACGTATTTATTTGTTAGTAAATTTTATAGTTACATTATTGTTTAACATTTTATAGACTAGAATTTTGTTAATGAAATATTTTGATAGAAATTCTCTATATATGTTTAAATTGTAAAAATTTATACTCAAAGCCTTACTTCAGTGAGGTATACGCCTCACCTTGCGCCTAGCGCCTCAGGCCCCACAGCACTTATACATTTTTGGATGTCTCACGCCTTAAATAACTATGGTGTTGGCATAGCTTTTACATATTATGTTCTGTTTTTTTAATGAGTAAATAAAGTGATTGGGAAAAAAAAGTAGAGGCTGTTCTAGTAGAGAATAAAGCGTATGACAAGATTCATATAGCCGATCCCACCTAATGAAATAAGGTTTGATTGTTGTTATTATTGTTAGTAAATAAAGTGATTCTATACATATCAAAAGAGATGATATTCCTACCTTGAACAATTGATGAATTTTGACCTGATATCAAAAGTGAGCAAGTGTTCATGTATTCGTATGAATATTCGCTCCATATCTACATGTTCATTCTCAAAAAGGCACCTATTTCTAGCTTCTCATATGTGATGTACCATGCAAGACATTGCCAAGTGCCATGTGTCTTGCCTTGGTTACCTGTTGTGATCCAGGTAGCGTTGTTTGAATACCCAGATCATCTGCCTCGAGGACCTCGTTGCATTCTGCATTCCCAGCCATAATTGGACATTCATCGATAGCACCTTGCTCACAAAGCACTGGAAATATAGGTTATCAAGTGTTCCCTCTACTGCTCCACTTAACGCACTCTATTCCACATAAGGTAGTCGGCCTCGCATTGGCAACCTCCCATACACCATCAACCATATTTTGAAAGCATACCAAGGCAATATAAAGAAAAACTTGTGTTCACTTTATAAAATTAGGATTAACATTTCTACATGTCACTATGACCATAAATGTTAACCTTTTATTTGTATATGGCAAAACTTAAAATTAAGTGTGGTGTTTAGATTTGATATTTTGGTTCACAATGCTTGTTGTAATCTATCGTGTTGCGCCAAAAATTATCAAAGTTCATATTCACTAATTATTGGGAAGGCAGATGTACTGACAAGTGTACTTTCATGATTGAAAATTTTAAATAACTTAGCATAATTATTATTTTCTAAAATATGTCATCTGGTTTGTCGCCTGTTTAAAAATTCACATATTTGATTAAAAGTATGCTTGCTACTATTTTAATACTTTGAAAATTGAAAGTATTGAAGTTTTAACCTATTTTATAAATTTTGTATCAAAAATGATTATTCATAATATTTTCTCATGATAAAGAAGTCGACTATTAAGTCAGCTACCATCTAGTTCAGTCAACTATTATTAGATAAGGAGTCACCTGAGTTAGAAAGCCTAAAAATTATTTGTTATGCTTTTCAAAATTTAAATTTGAAATAGAAATATTTATCATCTTTTGGACTTATTTGACTATTAATCTCTCTACTTCATATTTATCATTTTTTAAGTATAATAAATGGAAAAAAGAAAAGCTAAAGTTACTAAACCTTGTTTCCTATTGGTTAAACTGAAGAATAAATGCAGCTTGGAAGTAAGGGGAGATAAAAATTTTGAATTTAGGATTTCTATGTTCCCTAGGTTAAAAAGGTTGGTCATGCACACAAAAAAGGAGGTTGTTGGTGTAATCATGTCAAGTGGTCAAGTAGCATGTTTTGGCATTTTTGTTTAAGGGTTCTAAGTTTTGTCGTGGTACTAACGTGTGCATGGTGTTTGCAAGAACTTGGTAACACGCACATGAAGCTCGCAGAATTTGTGACTCGACAAAGTTGAGTTATGAAATTGACTTGGAGCAGCCAAGATGGTCCAACTCAAAGTCCAAGAGATCAACTAGAGTTTGGAGAAGAATGGTATGGGATAGCTGAGAGGCCGCAAGACAAGCAAATTAGAGCACCTTTAAGAGCTTCAACAAGAGCCATATGAGATGGAATTTAAAGGTGATAGTGAAGGATGACATGTTGTTCAAGCTGTGGGCTTAGTGCATTTGAATAACTGAGGACCTGAAAGAAGGTGAACTCTTGGACAACATAAAGTTGCGACAACCGAAAGAAAGTGAGCTATAAGAGATTATGTGACTTGTACTCTCTGAATTCGCGATTTTGAGTTAGATAGGCTTATTAAAAACTTTTGACATGGGAGCATGAGTTCCTAATTTGTAGTGTGAGCATAAGCTTGATCATAGAGGATCACGAGGGGTTACAAGGTGTAAGTCCAACAAAATTAAAGATTGAGTCAATGCCCAAATAGAGACTTGGTCTCTATTTAATTTGAGTTGACTTACGTAACCGTTAGAAAAGAAAAGCTTGTTGTATCGACTAGTTGAGTCAAATGGAACATCATGGAGTCGACTAAAAAATAAAAGTCATTAGTGCATTAGCTTACGGTCTTATCTAACCAACTCAGTCAACTGGTTAAACATTGAATCAACTAAAATGTTATGAGTCAACTAGATGCAAGACATAGTTAACTGAATACTAGTCGTTTGACGATAAGATTATCTAGATTATAGTAAACTATTGTTGGACATTTAAGTCAATTAATTCCAACCAGAAACTATCCAAATAAGTTATTGTAAGCAGTTCTAAAAATCGGCCTAGATGGCCGCATAGGCGCTGCTTAGGCGCTAGGCGCCCGCCAACCGTACCGAAAACATGCTAGTCGGTCAGCTAAGCGGTCATGGTGTCTAGGCGGGATTAAGCGGACCTAGGCCCCAACTAATCGATCGAATCGTCTAGGCACTGTGGAAATAATATAGGGTTTTCATGATTTGTTTTAGTTTGGACTTTTAAATTTAAAGTTCAATTAAAAAAACTGAAATGTAACCTTGAGTTTGGATCCGATGATGATATTGAGTTTGTGTCCGATAAAGAACAAGTTGAAAATTATGGAGAACAAGAAGTAGAATAAATTTGTGATATTTTATTAGTTGTGTAATTTTGAACTCATTTGAAATTTGATGTTATTGTGTTGGAGTTATAGAATGTAATCTATTATATAATTTATGTTGATATCATTGAATCCGTCTACCAGCACCTAGTCCCTGCCTTGACGATCTAGGCGCTAGGCATTGGTCTAGCGCCCGACTAGCGCCTAGCGAATTTTAGAACTTTGATTGTAAGTATTCCCTTCTCTATGCTCATTCTAATGCTTCTAATACTCACTTCTAGTAATATCTTCCTTGTATTTACATTTCATATTTTATTTGCAAGAAGATATTGTGTACAAAGTTTCTCTATGTCTCTCAAAGGAGGCTTTCATAGTGGCAATTTCATACTCAATCCACCGACAAATCACTAGGTCACCTAAACCCTTCTTGCTAGCGCTTGTGATTCCTCTTATTACTTTTACTTATCAATTGTACATCTTTGTATTTGGCTAAGAAAAAAAAAAAGGAATTCTATTTTTCAAGTTAAGTGCTTTTCACCCCCTCTAGACACACAACGATCCTAACAATAAGATATGCTTTAGGTCTTAACAAGGACATTAAACCTTAAACGGGGAGACTGAGATTAAGCATCCTGGCACAATGGTTGGGTTTAAAAAGGTTGATGGGTATGTTCTCTCATTTGGCCAGGTAGAAACACCATGTAAAAGAGAAACCAAATGACACAAAGACGATGAAAACATGAACCTTGCAGTGCTGCATTGTTTCTGCATGAGGACATAATAAGTATGGCAGACAGTTCCAAATGTTCGTTAGTCAATCTCACCTATGAAACTTAAGTTGGAGCTACAAAAATGGTGCTAAGTATTCAGTGGCCACAAGAAATACTGACAATATTTTCTACTAATATTGAAAAATCTTCATAGTGCTTATCAAAATCTAATTATCCCATAACATTCAACTCCAACAGGCTTAAGAATTAAGATCCATGCACAGAATCTCAAAGTAAGGAGAATAAATGATAACTGAATAAAAAAATCTTTGGGAAAAATAATAATTGAAAGTAATTGCATATTTCCTGTAGGTGCATCACCTGTCAAGGATATCGAGAAAGACACTTCTCAGAGTTGAATGAGACAATAAGGAGACAGCAGAACTAATGTGACTATATGCCATGACGTTACTGGGAATTGAAAGCAGAGATGCCAGACAAATCCACTAAAACAAAATATTGTTAGATACAATCTTAAACACGGAAAATATAATTTGGCAAATTATCAAAATAAAATATCTAGAAAGATAACCTTCCAATTCATCAAAACAGCTCTTCGACTTCGAGTCAGTAGTCCATTAGCTAGAAGTTTCTTCATATTATCAAGGAAGTTAAGAACCAAAGGATCCAACAAATGTATGGCTCCCCTATCAGGCCACTGAGTCTCATTGTATGACAACACAAAATCCAGATTCAACTTGGTGAAGTTGTTAGGAAAGACTTTTAAGACATATGCCAATGCTTCATATGTAGCCAAAGATATCTCTGCCCCAACCTATATTTGGATGAAAAATTCTCAGAGGTGAAATGCACAACCTCCACCTTCCAGCAAGGTATGCATAAAATTTCAATTTACCATTATCGCATTAAAAGAAACAATCCACAGAAAAATGAACTTGCCTCTGTATGGTAAATAGAAGATTGGACAGCTTTCCATGAAAAGGTCCATAAGAAAGAAAATGTATCAGAGAAATCACCACTCTCCAACTCATTGCACCATGAAGAGATAGAAGCAACTGTCCTTAGAGAGAAAATCTGTCCATAGAGAAGCAACAAGATCAAACCCTCCCTACCAGAATAACCACACAATGAAATAATGAAACTCAAAGATATATGAAAACAAATAATGGACATAAAGATAAACACCATAGTAAAACCAGAAAAATGGAATAATTGAACTAAATCCAAATACTTTTCATCGTCAACCAATTTTACGAAGATTAATGGTAACACAATTAAAGTATGCATATCTTCCATCAAACAAAAATTTGCAGGTCCCTGTCTATCAATCACTATTTTACTAAGATTCAGTCCCTAACATTCTCATGGTAAAGTATAAATTATCTTCTACAATCTCTCAGTTAAGAATCCTTAGAAATATGACTTCTGATCTAGCCAGGGACATCACTGATTTAGTCTTGCATAAAGAAAGACATCTTTGATGGATTTTAACCTTGGAAAGCTATACCATCTTTGTGCTTAAGTATAAACCATCTTAAAAATAAATATATAAGTCTAATTTTGCACCAAACTCAATTCATGCAACAATATTTGGACTTCATTGTAGAAAGAAGGTTTGGTTCAACAGAAGATGTTACCAGCACCATGAACTAGAGAAACAAGTTGATGCTTGAAGTTTATATATTCAATGTCTGCAGGGAAGCAACAGACTCTCTGATTCACCTAAGGGGGTGTCCTGTTCCTCGAATCTTGAAAGTTCTGCTAGGAAGATTTTATGGAAATGTGAGATTGTTGCATTTGGTTCATGACATCGGATGGATTCCTAAGCATCCTACATGCCTATCGGAATCAGACAAGACACAATCTGGTAAACATTTACCACCAAAAATTGCAATAACTGCGATCATGATCTTAACTCTTAAGCATCAGCACAGCCAATCTTAATCCATTGGTATGGCTGTTCTAAAAAATTCACTTGCAGAGAATCTGAACCAACACAAAAAACTCAGGATCAGGAAAAAGTTGTTTGGTTTTGTTATTAGAACATCAGCAACCAGAACTTTTAAAACCATATTACTAGGTGTCTGAGCAGCACACCCACCCAGAATGAAAGAAGAGAAGAGGTCCATCTTTTTAAGCCCAACAGTCAGTACTTTTTTTATTTTGAAAATATTGATTTTGATTCAGGACCAAGACATCGAGTATATAAAAGAACAGTCACTATTACACAAGTTCTAAATTGATTCTAGTTCCTGAAAATTCCTATGAATATCAGGAAATATTCAATGGAAGCACACAGATAATCTAACCAAAACCAGAAGTCAATGGAAGCACACAGAAGAAACAATTGTCACCAGATATGCTAGAATTTTAATGTATACATAATGCTACAAAATTAAAGTAGCTGAATAATTACACATACTCATTAATCCACATATGCTTTTTCCCTCATGAATGCATCGGCAAAGGATTATCAACCCATATGCAACTAGTGGGATGTTGAACCATTCTTATATATATTGTGGCTTCGAAGCGTTGATCCAATTATGTGGTGACACATTTGTTTTTTTTTTTATAAGTAGAGAAATTTTTTTTTTTGATAAGTAGAGAAATGTTTTTTTGATAAGTATGTGGTGACACATTTGTTATATGTAGTGGTGTGGAGGCATGTCATAACATGAGCATGTGACATAACACCCATCGAGCTAAAAAGTACTTTTAAAAATAATTAAAATTTATATAATATAAAAACAGCAAAGTTATAAGAAAAAAGAAAAAAGAAAATATTTAAAAAGGAAAAATGGGTTTTTAGAATTTTATAGATATTTCAGTTATTTATTGGGAAATTTTAGAAATATTTTGAAAAATTTTAAGACATTTCGGTAATTTTAAACTAAAGTTGAGCAAAATATCCCAATCTAACCTTTTATTAATCAGAAATATTTTGGGTGTTTTCAAATTTTACTGAAATACACCTAACCCCTACATCGGCGTGGGTGGGTCAGATCTGCCATGCAAATCACTCTAGGCCCAGCCCACAGGTTGACCTACTGTTTAGACCAGGCTTAGCACAACATGACCCAATTCTTGGTGGGTCATGCAGAGAACCATAAAGTCAGGGTTCAAAATCTCAAGTTGTGTCAATGTTTCGTATTTTGCCAATGTTCCGATGTACAGTGAATTAGAGGTGGAAGGAAGAAAAAGATGAGGAAGAAAAAGTAAAAAGATAAGACAACTATATACTTAAGTTAAATGTTTGCTTTCCATCTAGAAATTTATGATTTTGATATTATCTTGTATGGAGGCAATGTATGAAAAAAGTATTAATATTATCTCAATTTCAACACACAAAAGAGTGTCAAGTGTTGACATGAAATGATACTCGTCAATATGATTGACATAACGACAAAGGAGATATTGTCTTGATGCCTAGTAGTATCGAGTTTCAATAATTATCAAAACGATACATTTTGATCGTTTCACCTGACCGATATGAGATTTCAAACAATGGACAAAGCTTGCAACGCCATGTTAGATAGTGAGCGGACCGAGCTCTTTCGACACCTCAAGTGATCCCTAGATGTATAATTTTTTTTATATAATTCATGTGTGAGGAGATTAACAATCTTCCCACGGTTCACCTACTGTGTAAATCCGGAGTTCAGTTTATGCACACTTAGAAGCTTACCTAGAGGATATTCATCCCATTTGACATTCAAGTCCTAGTCCTCTTATTGCTCCTTTGACTATTTTACCTCTACACCACAACACATGTGGGGGTAATAATGTAATATTGAAGTATAATTCTTTTTTTTTTGATAAATAAAAATATATTGAATCCAAAGAAAAAAAAGATACACTGGATTAGACAAGCCCAATCACCAACATCAACCGTCCCATATAGCAAAATTAAAGTATAATTCTTGATAAGTGGTTAGGGTGTTAAACCTAAATAGTGTAGTAATTCTAAGATGATAAAACAATTTTATTTTTATATCTAAAGGGGAGGGGAAGCCGACCTCACCTAGTGGGATAAGACTTGGTTGTTGTTGTTGTAGTATCTAGAGAGGAGGGGAAAGAAAGGAAGAATGTTGGAGGAAAGAAGATAGGAAAAGAGGGGGAGGGATTTCCTTTATTTTGTCTAATTGAAAAAAAAAGTTTAAAAAAAAATGAGAAGAAGAAAAATGACTACTTTAATACTTTGATTTTTGTCATTCCCAAGACATAAAAGGTTAAATTGGCCATCTTAACACATTTCCTAAGTTTCTCCCTTCTCCCACCCACTTTTGAAGGAACCAAAAGCGGATACAAGATAATAAAAAATTCTTCCTTTCTCTTCTGTTACATTTTATTCTTCCATAAAAACATAGATCATTACTACCCCTCCCCTCTATTTGGACTCCCTTCCACCCATGTAGAAGCAACATTAAAGATGAATCTAAATTTGTGCATAACATTTAATTCCTCTTAAGAGTTATATTTCATGCACATATATGCTAAAATCTCACTGTGTACATCTGTGTTCACTGTGCCTTTATTCTTACAGTGGTTAGCTTCTGCGGCAGGGACTGGTTGCCATTTCCATAGGTCTTGCTTAGAGAAACACAGAGATTGAATCAAAAACAGATTCAATGATAATAATTGTCAATTCCATTTTGCTTCAAGAAAATATTTACCTCATTCAAATGTTAAAAATGTTCTTAATTACAAGGGAATTTTATTTTACCATTACAGTTCCCAGTTATACTTTCTGAAACCATGTCTGGTTTTGAATGTAGAGTTTCAACAAAGAATTGTATCTGTGTGACTGTGTGAATGCTCTTGTGTGTTGAGTAGTGTTTTAGTTTAGTGGTTGATATTGTCACAGGTGAAGAGCCCTTCCTTTTATGTTGAATGGATCCTTCTACATTATGACAAGGGTAATGTCAAGAGAGAACATAAAATGTCAGCAGAATGTACAGGGATGTCAGATATCAGACATTCATCATGTAGAGCAAAACAAGGATCTCCTTGGAAGAGGATAAAAGAGAAAGAAAAAGTTTTTGTATTATAGCAGTAAAACCTTACCTTTATGTGGTCAACTCCAATAAACTTGTTCTACAATACTTTATTTTGGAATTTAGACCAATACCCATAGAAATATCCTCTATCCTAATACCTTGATCAGCCAAGATGATTTTTTTCAGTCAAAATCAAGTACAACTATAGAGCCAAAGTATAGTCAAGACTTGATCAAATACAATTATCTTATTTTCTTCACTCTTAAGCAGTGTTCTAAAAATCGGCCTAGGCGGCCACCTAGGTGCTAGGCACCAGTCAGCCAGTCGCACTGAAAACAAGCTAGTCGGCCTTGGCGCCTAGGCGGGATTAGGCGGCCCTAGGCACCGACTAATCGGTCTAATCGTCTAGGCACCGCGGAAATAGTGTAGGTTTTCATAATTTTTTTTAGTTTGGGTTTTTAAATTTAAAGCTCAATTACAAAAAAACTAAAATGTAACCCTTTTTGTATTGGGCTTAAGTTTTATAAGCCCTAAACTTTGGTTCAACAAGAAATTAATTTGTTAGTTTGCCCTAGCAGCAAGCACCAAACTTCATCTTCTTCGCGCTGAGTAACCAAAACTATAGAAATCAAAGCGAATGAAGAAGCCTACATTTTGGAGAAATAAAAGAGTTAAAAAGCTAGAGAAATCGATTTGAAGAAATTATCTGATCTTTCTTCAACTGAGCGACTTGGAAAGGATTGAATTAAAGGTTGGTTAAAACCTCATCCTTTGGAAATGTGATTTCATCAGACAACCCCGAAGATGCTCTCGAGTGCGAGAACTTTACGAGAACGATTTTGCATCCGAAGAAGAAGAGAAGGATCACAATGATGATATTGAGTTTGTGTCCGATGAAGAACAAGTTGTTGAAAATTATAGATGAGTAGCATAAATTTGTGATATCTTATTAGTTGTGTAATTTTGAACTCATTTTAAATTTGATGTTATTGTGTTGGAGTTATAGAATATGATTTATTATGTAATTTATGTTGATATCGTGGAATCCACTTAGCGGCGTCTAATCCCCGCCTAAACGGCCTAGGCGCTAGGTGTGGGTCTGACACCTGATTAATGCCTAGCGAATTTTAGAATCTTGCTATTTTACACTATGGTGATCAAACAAAAGCATGCTTCATGCGCTAGAATTGTAGAGAGGTTCAACTAATGAGTTCGGGGATGAATGAAATCTCAACTCTTGGAGATTGACACATTAACAGTGAGTTACATGCAAGTAACATGTGATAAATATTTTCAAGAGGTTTGGAATTGTATGAGATACCAAATAAACTAATGCAATGAGTGCATTTTAGTTTTGGTTTGATAGATACATTAAATGGGAGTGAAAACTAGGACTTTTAATTAAGATTTAATTGAATTATTTAGTTATTTTTGTGTTAAACTTGAGATTGGCAAGGATTTTTAAAGAGTTTTTTTTTTCAAGTAGATATGGGTTAGACATATTTCTCTGCAAAATTTGAAAATTTTTAAAAGTTTATAGAATTTTTGAAGAGTTTCTAAAATTAACTCGAATTTTCATAAACAGTAGTTGATTGTTTTAGAATTACTAGTCAACTAATACTAGCAGTGATTGATTGATTAGGGTTCAGTCGATTGGTAATTAGAAAGTTAAAATGGAGTTTTAGCTTTGGGATAATGGCCATAGAATTTAGAATTCATATGTGGAATCCATTTAAGAATTTAGATACAAGTAGATGGTCATTAAAGATGCATGAGACTGATAATTGAGATATTATTGGTATATCTTTTTTATGTATGTCAAAGGGAAGAGTAGATAAAAGCTGTGTGAAACCTTGTTCTACTCTTGGGAGGTTTTTCAATGTTGGGTTTAGGAGAAACCTTATTTGAAATTAGAGGTAGGAGAAAAAGATTATGAGAACCTTTACTCTCATGGTGATCTAATTCTAAGAGGAGCTTAGGTGAAAAGATAGCCTGAGATTGGGTTTTGTTGCATTATATTGCATTTGATGCATGTGCATGAGCATTTTATTGCTATTTTGGTTTACGTAAATTAAACGCACCGTCAAACATCAAAAATAAGAGATTGTCCCAAGTGGTCCGGTGTGATTTTTGATTTTTGATGTTTAGGCAAAAGATTTAAGTTAGGCCTTGGTGTTGTATTCGATGTGTATTTTCCAGTGTAGCAATTTGCAGGAACACACATGGAGCTTAGAGAGCTTGTATGAAGGTGTGTTTGTAGTGGTCTAAGTGCATTCTTAGTGGTTTGGATGTTCAATGAGATCAAAGGAGGTTTTTATGATATCCAAAGGATCATTAAACAAGGAGAACTGAGGCGGTGCTGGAGCAGTACTGAAGCATTGACCTGGTGCGACCAGGTCAACATCCCGATGGCTTAAGGTCTATGGAGATTGAGAAGGTTGCATGAGGCAGATCAAAGGACCACAGGATGAGGAACCTTAAGGGCACAAGGACGACAACCGATGGAGGCAAACTTTGTAGGTGAAGGATGACGTGTGGAGGAGTCGATGACTCGTGTGAATCTGAGGGACTGCGTAACCTAACGGGAGATGGTTGAGATGTGAAGACAAACTGTGATAGTAAGACTCTAGTGAGTTGAGTGTTAAATGATCTCTATCGATGGGATAAGGGTAAAATTCAATATAGACAAACTCAACCTTAGATTAGAACTGATTGTAGTTAGAGTCAACAGTTGACTAGTGATGGACAATAGTCAACTGGTGAGTGGAAACCTAATACCCCAAATGAATTTGGGGTATAAGGGTTGACTAATCAACTAGTATATAATTCAATTTGTTGATGGTTGAGCCAACTTATGAAATAGGAAGTCGACTACAAAACTAAAATTCTAAAGTTATGGTAAACTAGGATTTGTGGTTTGGATTAATCCACTGTCGTGGATTTTAGACTAAAAGAAGAGTCGGGGTAGTTGATTGGGCTTGAGGAGCTAGTGAACAAAAATTGTTCTGTTCATGGATGAGTCGCATGATAAGTGAATAGTTTGCCAACGTGGAAAGCATAAAGGAGTTGTTGCTGTGTGATAACAGTTGAGGACTACTCAACGAATATCAACAAACTAATTGAATGGTAGGCAGACTTGTAGCAAAGATTCAAAGGTTATAAAGGAAGAGTGATGGAGGCTTCTAAGGTAGACAAAATAGAATCGGTTAACCCTATTAGAAGTCTTGTATTCTCAAAGCTTTGTAATCTTGTAATCCTTTGATCTTGTTTCAATTTTTTCACCTCCAGTAGTTGATCCAGAAAGAGAGAGATAGTGTAGCTTTCTGGGAGGGATCCATCAATGGATTATAAGCTATGGAGTAGGAACCCGAGTGTTCTTGGACCATGTTTAATAATGTGTTTGCAATTTGGTAAGTGTGATTGTTTGCTTATGATTATTCTATTATGCTAATTGTTGTTGTGACCTTCCTATCTAGAGCAAGAGTAGATAGCACCACTTTTACAGGTTGAATGATCATTATTCACCCACCCTTTAGCTAAATCATCCAATCCTAATAGCTAGACCTTCAGTTCCATGGATGTATCAAGTTCCGTGCCATCCTTCACTTGGCCTTTGAGTTCACCTCAACCTCTAAGCCATCAAATCAATATCTCATCCGAGCCTTCTAGCTACATGGCAACCTACAAAACTCTTGTTTGATATTGATCTCATGAGCTATCTACCAAGATCTCTTAGACTTTTCTGCAAAACCTCTCGAGTGCTTTTATAAGTGTTACTTTAATAGACACATGTAGTCTGCCTTTAATTGACTGCTCAAGAAAATACTATCGTTGAATCATCAATTCCTATATCGATAATGAACTAGAAGTATGCATGCTTTACTATTGCTAGGCGAAGTCTCCGTGATTTATTTGTCTATATATAGTCGGTGGGCTGGTGATACTGGACCATATGGGATGAGCGTTATCACCTTTTACCATAGATAATGAACTAGATGTAAAAATAAAAATAAATAATAAATAATAAATAATAAATAATAAAAAAAGATAATGAACTAGAAGTAAAATCTAGTCGAGTGGTCAAACCTCTAATCAACTAGATTGAACATCTAATCAACTGCTCAAGCATAACTTTGTCCATTCACCAAACCCTTACATTTAGTCAGACTCACCAGTGAATTTCCATATAGTCGATTGAATCATGTTGGTGAATTCTCCTTCATTAGATTTACATTCTAGTAAACCTAAGAGAAGTGTTGGCATTAAGTTAAGTTGTAGACTTTGACCCTTAATTGAAGGCTTTAACTATGCCACTAGATAGTGTATTCTTACCTTGTTAAAAACAACCACCCCAAATATGCTACCCAAAGTAAGAACAAAAGTTTACAATCTTTCTCATAATCTCTTATAATTTCCATGTATCTAGGTTTTCAATCTTGTTAATGCTTCTTGCCTTTGAGTATTTAAGCCTCTTGTCCATTGAATGCACCAATATTCTCGAGCTTACTTCATGTGCAATCTAATCCTCCTCCCTACCGTTGGTCAAACATCTTTAGCTGCAGTTTGGTCTATTCAGACAAATTCAAATTGATCAATCTAGATGGCTTAATCAATTTGGGTGGAATAAACATTTTGGTGCAATCATGCTTTAAGTGATCCAATTTGATCATACAATTTTTATATATTTGGTAAATGATTTAAGTTAAACTAATATTGTGTTTGTAGTGAAGTTTGTCAAGTGTGCAAATACAAAATACTTAATAGTTCATTGCAGGTGTAGGAAGTTGAAAAGTCCAAGTAATTCGAAGTTAACTGCATACTAGATAGAAAAAAAAGTCCAATATATATTGGTAGAAAAGAAAGTCTTAAAGAAGTCAAATAGGAGTTGATAAATGAAGAAAGTCCAAGTAAGTCTTGATACTTGGTGAATGATAAAGTGCAATAGAAGTTGGTTACAAGTCATGAAAGTTACCCAACATATGAAAAGTACAGACGAAACTCCTGTTGCACAAAAGAATTCCTAGAGGCAAGCACTCTTGGCATTGACATAAGATGTCAGAGATTACTGGTGATTTGTAATCTTGGATTTTAGGTATATTTTTACTTGTGTGCAGACTATTAAATAATTCAATTAACTGATATGTTAAGTTTACTAGGTAGTCGACCCAAGATGCTTTGCTCTTAAATAGAAAAGTTATATTTCAAGATGAGTCAATTGAATATAAATTTAGGTAATTAGGGTAAGCTGAGTTGACTGGGTAGTCAACTGAAGACTTTCCTTCCGTAATAATAGTTCTTTTGTGTTGATTGATTGAGTCTTTTACGGGCGGTCTAGTGGTTAGTATATGCGGTGTCATGTGTTGGTTACTATTTTAAGGATTAGTAGTCATTTGTGATTTACCTCCTCCGTGTTGGTTCTGGGACAAATTGATTGGGATATTGAGGACGAGTGCAATCACCTTTTGCCGCCGACTCTTTTGTGTTGATTGAACAATAAATCAGTCCACTAAGATGAGTTAATTGGGTAGTAAACTAAATCAGTTTTTTAAATTCAAATATAACTATTCGAGTGGACCTTATCCACATGAGTCAATTATGAAGTTGATTGAGTTCAATTTGAGTAAATCGATACTTTTTTTTAGTGGACTAGAATCATAAAAACTTGGATGATAAGCCTATGATCTATTCTAATTGAGTCGACTAATGTGTTTAAGTCAACTGGAATGAATTTGAGGCGACTAGGAAGGTGTTAAGTCGATTGGAGCTAGCAGTTGGTAGACAAAACTTTAATTATCAGTTCAGTCGATTAATCATTGTATTTTGAGTCAAGGTCATTTCTTCAAGTTAGATTTCGACGTAAAAAGAAATCCAAGAATATTACATTCCCTTGTAATCTCTCAAACTTATATTTCTTCGAGTCTTCAATGTCATTGACCAAGCTCTTGGTTGATATTGATCTCATGAGTTAATCTACTAAGATCTCTTAGAGTTTCCCATCGTATACTAAGCTTTTAATTAATTTTGATCTCCTTGACTTCCACCAACCAACCACAACATCATGAATTTATTGAGTCACCAAAATACCAAACTCTTACTTAACCTTAACTTTATGGATCATCATTTGCACTTGCAATTACTTGCTAAGCTTATGCACCTATACACTTAACGGGCATGTCAGAATTGCAAACTAAGCCTAACTTTGAGTAGGGAAAACATCTCTCAACTCTTTTAATGGGATCCTCATTTTATTCCACCAATCGTCTTACACTTTATCTCTCATCTCTCTGCCCTTGTGAAATTAAGTTGGGTCTCCGGGGTCATGATGTCGCGGTAAGACATCCAGATTGTTTTCCAGACATCCGCGGTTCGAACCTCAGCTACGGCGTATTTACAGGATTTTTTCCTTCAAATGGGGGGGCGTAATCAAAGGATGCTGGGCTTTTGGACTGGCCGCCACGTGCACTTCCCGATTTACCCTGGTGGCCGGTGGAAAACTTCCGTGGGATTGAGCCGATCACCCCAAAGATAGTTAATAAGGTTAACTGAGATTATCATTTTTTTTTTAAATTAAGTTGTCAAAATTGAAAAGGTTGTACCTCATTTTCTTGATATTTTTTTTAAAAAAATGCATCTTATTATCTTCCACATAAGCACTACAAAATAGCTACTACAATATGTAATAATTATATCATAACTAAAATCATTTAAAACTAATAAGCAAAAACATATAAAATTTTATCTGAATCACGTAGATAAAGTATCGAAAGTACTAAATCACGTAGGGTAATTTTAAAATGATCACGTACTTACCTTTCATTTTATCCTTAATCAGTTGACCGATAAAAAAATCAGTTGAATCACTTTTCTGTTTGAAAATCAGTCGATTAATATATTTTACTAGTTGAATCGATTTATCTTTATGTCAAAATTTTAAAA
>JBBMJZ010117624.1:2721-22006 GCA_037833815.1 Zingiber zerumbet | reverse complement strand
AAAAAATCATTTTATATACAGAAAAATCAATTTTAACGTGAATTGTTTGTAGGACCCTCACTGTTCCATTCCGCACGTGTAATTTCTTTTTCATTAATTCGCCATGGAGTTTGAGCGTGAATTCTTTTTGTATACATTTACTCCACTAATGCAATAGAATTTTTCACTCAAACTGGGAAAAAAACAAGAAAGTGAAAGAAGTCCTTGATGTTCTATCAAATGCTGAGTAACGCATGGTAGCCGACTGACTATAAACTAACCTTATTATCTCTTCACATAATCTAACGACAGGCTCTGAGGGATGCTTAATGAGCATAATCATTTTTTTACTACAATTACTATCACAGGCATGAATCAGAAATGTCTCGGGCCTCGATGAGTAAGTTTGGTACAAGGATTGTTGGCATTCTCCGAGTCAAAATCAATTTGCTTGATGAAATAAACACACACTACCTCACAATAACGAAGACGTGATGAGTTTACATGGTGAAAAAATAGTGAATATCACTTCAGAAGGGTCTCCATGGCTTCAAAGAAGAGTGCTGCCATCTCCGGGCTAGGTGTTTTCACAGCACATTTTACACCCACAACACCAAGGACACACGTAAGTTCGATCAGGAAAGGAATTCCTCTAGGAATCTTGGCTGACAAATAAAGCAAATCTTTGTTGGCATTCCTTCGTTTTGCGACAAAGAAAATGTTGGATGCGGCCAAATGTTCGATGGTAGCATCAACATTGTTGATGGTGGAATTTGGCAAGTCCTTCCCCACTTCGTTTGTATCTGGCAGGGATTTCCAAGTCTGCACATGGGCACACAAGACATAAGGAAATCTATTTAGACATCTATTGCATTTTCCCAGACATTAGATCTTAACAGATAAAATCAGCCTTGATTTTATTTGTTAAGATCTACAGGCAATGTTTCAAATTGAAATGCATTTGTTCAGCAATGAACTGTCTTGATTTTGAACTGGTTCGTTATGAAAAATGAATGGACTCACAAACCAGGTTGCAAAACTGGTTTTGTATGTTTTCAGCCTATGGCAGAAACATAATACAATCATTTTAATTGACTAATCAAATTGACAATAGGTGTAGTTTGACAACTCACATTTCTTGTCGATTGAGAATCCCTTCAAAATCTCAGTTTAAAATTATATGGAGTGCTCTGTCATAGTAGTAGGAAAAAATAACATAAGCAATATCGACATCTAAGGAAAGGAAGTTCAACTTGCTGGTGAAAAGCAATATCTTTCTCCAACGAAAATAGAACTTCCTAAGGTTGATGATCTCAAAAAAAGTTTTGATTGAGAATGAGCATCTACCTCTATGGTGGCAGACACAACAAAAGGGCACTCTTCTAAAATTGGTATTAGTTATGCCAGTTCCTAAAGGACCAATACCATTCCAATCAAGTTAAACCAAACATGAGAATGAAAATACTGATTATATTTTTATCTCATTCCACCCTAAATTCATTCCATCACCAAACCAAGTATGACCTTAAGGGGTCACACTTTTGGTCAAATTGAAAGTGTCTAAAATCCTTCTGCATTGTCCCTGACAAGCAATCTAGTTCCTTTTGCAATTTCTTGCATTATTTTAATATCGACCACTTAGACAACTGTCAACCTTTTGAATCTGCCTTTTATGTACTTCGTATAAGATGTTGGTGAATGCAAACAATAATTGTCGAGTGCATGGTGTGTTACAATATATACTTTCTCTCCCCTTATCCCTCAGAATTATCCACACAAGTAAACCTAGCCTTAAAGTTTATTTTATCTTATTTAGGGTGTTAATAAATCTTACATATTGTGACAAATGATTATTCCATATGTACTTATTTTCAATTGTAAAAAATTCAGGCATAGAAGGTAGCTAGAAGGCTCCATAACTCTAATTTCATTCTTTTTCATCGAAGGAGCAATACCCAGTAGCAATACCCAGTATCATAGATGTTTACTTTAACTTCGCCCATCTCTGTGTTTGCTTTATATCCATATATTTGTGATTTTCTTATAGGAAATCAACTAAAGAAAAGAATGTATATCAAAGGAAGCAAATTTCTTCAACGATTCAGGAACCAAATGATCTAAAATCACCCAAAAAGAATCAGATCTTGGTCATTTTTTTAAAACTTAGCACTTACATGAATAATGAAAATATACTTCAAAAATTTCTTACCTCAAGAAAAGTTGCACGTTCCATTCTACCATCTTCGGCAAAGAAAACATGCAATGAAATTTTGTCACTGAAGTACCAGACTGGCTGCTGATTATTTTTAACTGCAACTTGCAAAAGTGAGCTGGGAGGGTCAGGTGAGACATTCTGGAATAAAACCATTGGCAAAAGTGTCCTTGCTGAAGATCCAGGTTGCAATGATGGAACCTACAAATCGTAAAAGGGAATGCAAGAATATAATGACCAATATCGTCTTTGAGCCATCAAAAAACATGTCACCAGATTATAAAACTGGGTGACAAATTAATCCATCACAAACATACTATTGAGATCATATAAAAAACAATCACCTGCAAAGGCCCAGCAGCTGCAAGACCAAATGTATTTTTGTTGAACTGTATCATGAACCCATCTAATACACCCTGTGTGTTGTTCTCAAACATTATAGCATAAAATATCTGGCCATTTTGGCGAGTAAGGTGTGCGCTTATCTGTAAACCTTGTCCAGTAGATGCAGGAAGCAATACAGGTAAGGGAGGTCTGAATAGACAAGTAAAAGGGATCAATCTGAGTGAGAAAAAATTCAAAAAAAATAATAATAAAATACAGTATAACAGATGGAATAAGAAAAAGGTGAGGACCCATACTCTGTAGGTGTTGTTGGCTGGTCTATAGGGACAATAGCATTGTCGATGCCAATTAAATCACCTAGTAAATCTGGCACAGGTGCAGAGATTTCTGCTGTTGCTTCCTGCTGCTTTGTTTCAGCATGAGAAATGTTACTAGGAGAAGCACTTGTACCATCGACAGTATGAGACGGTGTCTCAGAATAAGCAGTTTCTCCTCCCTCGGCATAATCATCATCCTCTGGTCTAGTTGCAGCTGACTTTGCACGACTTATAAAAGTATCTGGTATCTTATGATAAACAGAAGAAAGGGTAGCAATATTTGTGAGGAGCTCATCCAGGAGTGACGGATCAAGCTGGTTTGAATCATCACTTATTACTGGTTTTTCAGCTAAAACAACATCTTTAGCAGCCTAAGAGAATGAAAATGAAGATATATTATATAAATATCATCTTTAAAATATAATATCTTTCAATTTTGACTCTACCTCAGGATCAGTAGAAAGAAGGCGCCAATAAATGTATGCACGATCACGCAAATCAGGATTGTCTGTTTCCATCGTTGCATTATTAAGAACAGCCTACCATATATAATTTATCTGTATTAGAATTATGAATTGAAATAATACTAACTGAAACTTATGATGGTGACCACGTAATACTTACAAAATGTCAGTCTCAGCCATAAGAAACTCAAATGCAAAAAAATATCAAATTACATCACCTTATTACCCTAATTAAATTAAGATAGACAACATTTGCAATCTGTGATTGACTCGAAAATAAATGGAAACATAATTTATCTTTCTTCCCTAAATTCTGCAGGTGCCAACTAACATGGCTAGAATGCAATTGGTTTTCAAAGTTTAAGCCAGCTCGAAATGATAATTCATTGCTTGGTAGAAGTGTTATATAATTATATATCACTAGTAAACCCTTTTATAGAACTCATAAAAGAAAGTGATGCTGCAAATCATTCGCTTATTCACTATTGTCCCATTTGTCTGAAAATTGATAAAATTCATCGAACTTTATTTAACATAATTAAAAAAGATAATATATCTTTGACCCAAAAAAAGTGATAATATTACTAGTAGCACTCTTATGCAAGGTTTAAAATCTCAACCCGTGTTGAAATTTCGATTCTGGATCGGAACGATGCGATTTCGTATCGTGCTGATATGATTTCGGTATTTTTTAAATATAAAATATATTAATTAAAAATAAAAACTAATCTAAATATTTAAAATATAAAAATAAAAAAAATATTTTTTAAATATATGTATAATTAATGGGATAATTTTATTATGGTTTAGTTAACCCTATTTAAGTTGATTAAAATTATTAAACTACATTCATTTAATTTTAATGTTTGAATTGTTGCACTCGCAAGACGAGTCCGCCGCCGCCGTGGGGCTCTCGCGACCGCCGCAGGGTACTCGAAGAGTCTGCCACCGCCGTAGGGCCCACACAACGAGTCCGACGAGTCTGCCGTCGCCACAGGGCACGTGCGAAGCCTCCTCCGTGGTCATGGGGCTTGCACGATGCCTTTAAGGCCGTCCGTGGGTCTCGGAACCTATGGAGTGTCGTTATCAGTTTTGATCTACCAACGGAATAGTAAGTTCCGCCCGTTTCGCCCGGCACGGTATTTTAAACCGCTCTTATGTACAATTGAATGACAAGATAAAATAATCGTAGCTAATCCCAAGGTGCTCATGACTCATTTGTGTTGATGAAGCCAACAAGAAAAAAGGATTTGTGCCTCAAAATTGCAATGGAAAAACTAGGTGAATGTGGCCCGCTCCAAGAGATCATCTAAATCAGTGAGTGCCAAGAAAACAAGAAAAGAAAAATAAAGGAGCAAATTGCCCATCTTAGGAAATTTAATAGCAAAGTAGTCATGTGTCACTTATTTGCACTGACAAATAGTGTCGAATAACACTCAATTAAAAAAGTATATAGTAAATGCAAATGAGTAACATGTTACTCCAGATTTTGCATGATATTTCAGCGATCTCTGAAATAGACATCCAAATATTACTTCAAGAATGCAAACTTCAAGAATGTTTTCATTAGATGCCACAAACAGAACCATAACAGCATGTTGCCACAAGAAACAGAAATTCATTTCTTCCAGATAGTCTCAAAATCCTCAAATGGCCCGTCAAGAGATCCGAAGTCTACAAGTATAATCTTAACTTGAAGAAGAGAGACAAAGATGAACAAAATGCTTAGTAAGAACAATTTAAATTTGTTTTTTAAAAAAGGAATATTAATTCCTGAACAAAATTGTCTCCATGCATTATCAGATATAAGAGGATACAAGAATATCTATGCTTGTATAAGAAGTAAGAGAAAAAACAACACCTGAATCATCTGTTGAGGACCTTCAGTTGGTTTCTTAAGAAACAGCTTTACTGTTGCAGTGAGCAATTGCAATTGTACTAGTGCAGGTTCTTCAGGGAAAGTTTCTAGAAAGCTTTCTAGGAGCTCATCAGCATTGTCAATCCTTTCAGCATATTCGCCAATTATCCATATCATTGATGCCTGAGACAAGCAATGCATTTATGATGTAACAAGGTAAAAAAAATAGCATAACTCCCATGACAAACAGATACCTTAGCCTCTGGCTCATCTAAAGTGTCCAAACTTTCACATAGTGTTGCAATGATGGATTCATAGCTGAAGAAAATGCAGAACTATATAGTAAGGATCAAGAAAATGCTGCAGGACATATTTCACTTTGAGACGATAATGCAATAAAACCAACAGCTCACACCAAGCAACTTAACTCACGTGTTAGGATAACGTCGGAAGATATCCTTTATGACAATGATAGCCTCTTGCACAACATAGTTGACTTTTATCTTTATCAGCTCAAGCAATACGCTGATGCACCGTTCAGCAGCCCTCTCTAACTTGATGGCACAACGTCCAATTGCACGCACACCCCTTCTAACAAAGTCTACATCTACTTCTGTGGCATACTCTTTGAATTCCAACAGAACCTGCAGTGGATAAATTAGCCTCTGAAATAGAGCCATCAATACCAGTTTGTTTTCTTAGTCCAGACAAATCTGGCAGAATGCTCTATAAACAACCTTCAATGAAGTCAGTGTTTGAAAAGGGTCCATCGATGTCACTTCTTCCCTAGTCTAAACAAATTTTTGCATAGCATGTAATATATACTGACATAGGATGGAGACTATAAGGGCTAGAACAGAATTTAGGTTGATATATACACAAATTTTGCCATTTTGAGTACCATCATCAACTCAAATCCTAGATTGCATCAGATTAACCAATTAACCTGGATTGCCTTAATAAACCACTCTTTTGTCTAAGCATTTAGCTATTCTTAATGTCAGCGCTAAGGAAGTCACAAGGTGTCCATTTACTGTGGTCACATAAAGAGAACATTAAAAAGCATTTAGTATGCGCTGAGACCAGAGAAGAGTGCATAAGATTCCCGTAACAAAAAGTGTCTTTCATTGATTAAATCAATAAAGAGACTGTGTGCTCCACCTGTTCCATGTTAACACCTTCATTCTGTAAGCATTTTAAAAGCCACACAATAGCAAAATAACAAGTTTCAAATTAGCTTCTTTTTTCTTGCTATAAAGTGATGATAACAAGCCAACGGGTCACTTAGCATAATAGAAACCAACATAATCACACGTCTTGTACCTGGTCTATGTTCCGATCTGAGGCTAGCTTTATCATAATCTCCAATTTTTCCATCTTAACATAAATTGGGTCATTATACTTGCAAAAGAAAACCTAAAAATGAAGCATAAGAAAAAAATAGCAATCAAGAAAAAAATAATGAAACTTCAGTAAGGAAGCCAATTCACACTAATGACTAACCTTGATCTCATGTGCAAGTATTGTAGGCCTTTTCTGAACAATAAGATTGATGTTCCGCAAGGCTACATACTGAATTTCTGGTTCTGCAGAAAGAAGAGTTACCAGAGGTGGAGCCATCTTCTTGCAAAGGTTTCGAATTACATCAGTACTAGTGATAAGTTCCATTTGCAGAAGAATCATCTGCATAGAAATTTTCAGACATTGTCATATTTGAAGCAGAAGAAACCAACCAATAGATTTCTTGGAAAATATATTTAGTTGGCCAAATGTGTTTTACTACGCAATAAGCATAAATTTGATCTTATGTACATGCATTGACTTTGCAGATTTGAAATCCAGCAACAAGATAAAGTAAAGATTTAAGAAGCATACTCTGTTAATCATCTAATATTTCAGTGAACACAAATGTTTCCTTATGCTGTCATAAAGAAAAATAGTGAAAAAATTGTTTTCTGATGTTCGACTCACATAGGATAAGGGCTAATTTCTCATAAAAATGTGTGGTTGCACTTTGAGCTAAAGAATTAAAGAACCAAAATCACATGTTCACCATAAGGCAAGCAACGAACGAATTTTATAAATTAATGATTTCACAATTGAAGATACTAGATAGCGCAGGTATATTCCTACCTTGACAGCAGAAAGCACGACAGCACAATTTGCATGTTGAAGGCGTGGGGTTACTCTCTCAACTATATCTTCAGCTTCTCGAGCATCAGAAGCTTTATACCTTGATAAAGCATCCAAAATGAATACTTGGCCCCATCTGCAATGAAATTATATTGAGACCACTGCTCAAAATATGAGCTAGCCATTTGTAACTTGAATTCTGAATAAAGGCATATCATTTTGCACATAATCGCTTAGACTTGTTTGCTAGTTAGGATCAAAATAAAAGAAAATTGCAAGCTCAGCCAACAAAAAGATGACTCTCATCTAGGAAACAACATAATCTTTTTAAGGAATCTTGCCTTGGTGAGAACTCTCTTGGAGCATTGAAAGAGTAGTGGGTAAGAAAACAACATTCAACTTTAATGTAAATGACCTTATCTCAAAGCCTTCGCCAAACAATTTATATTTCTCACAATCACAAAGGAACTACTAAGGGAATTCGATAGTGACAATTTGAGCTTCAATCTATTAAAAAATTAGAGCATCGAAAATGCACATAGATCTAACTCATATCAATACATAACTTGGTTTAAGTGACTTCTTTTAAGAAACACTAAATTTCAGTTGAAATTTTCATTATAAAACAATGATCCAAGTTCCTTAGAATGCAGCAAACCTTTATCTTAAAAATTAAGATTTCTGAATTTCTACGAAACCACCTAGCATTTTCATTGAACATCAGAATGAATGTGAAACTAGTTATATCAGTTTGTTACTTTGTTTTACTGAAAGCAATGCACTGAACTTGGCTTTAAAAAAGCTGAGCCTGTTTCAGATCTTGGGTTTGCATAACTTAATGAGAACTCAGAAATGTGATTAAGAATTTGCATTTAGTAATTAGTAAACATGGGCTTGAGCCACAAGAGCCTTGAATCATTTGCAATTAATGACACTATTTGAATGACTACTGGCCAGAAACCACTAAATTCACTTTAGATAACTCCACGTTGTGCACATTTTCAACAAGTGCATTGTCACAGTGGTCAGTAAGATTCCAATTAAAGCAAAAGCACAATCATTACCAAATGGTCTTAAAAGAAGCCAAATGAATTAACTAAGGCCTTAAACAGAAGAGATGTATTTTTGAGGGACTTGTCTTAATGTTCAGGCAGTTTCAATTACTTATGCTAGATCCTTCTCCAACATAACAGAAACCAAATTTCATGACAATCAACCTAATTTCAGTATATAACAAGGAGTTCACCAAGAAAAACACAACATCTAAAGCATGTTGCTAATTAGACAGATGAAACAACTGCTCCATGAAGAAATAGCCAACTCTGAAGATGAAAACTTACTCGGTGCATTCATTTAAAGCAGTCAGAAGCTTTGAAAGTGTATGACTAGTAATCTCAAAGATCGATTGACTGCTAGTTTCCTGGATCTCTGCAAGTGCTGCAACGGCATTTGCCACTACCATTGGATTGCTGTCAGATATCAAATCCTTGAGAATATCCAAGAAACCCCTATCTTCCACTAACTCAGCATTTATATCATACAATTTAGCTACACAAATTGCCGCTGTCTTTCGGACATAAGGATCGTCATCCTGTGTAAACGTATTTACAACTCAAAAAAGTATGTGTATAAACTACATAGATGATTAGCACAATGAAGATCATATTTCAAAACAACTTACACCCATAGCAACTGATATAGTTTGAAAAGAGGCAAAAAGTGGAAGCGAAAGAACTAGAGAAACAAAAGACCTTTAGACATCTTTGAAGGGGATCACACAGATATTCTGTGATTTTGTCAACACGGATGCAGCCCATTGTCCTCACAGCTAAGGCACGGATCAGAGGGTTAGGGTCTTGTGAGTCCTACAAAGGTCAATGGAATCATGATCAACAGTTGTAATGTGCAAGCTTATTCAATAAATAACTAGTCCAGCAATGCACTAAAGGCATTGAAGATATGTCTTGCAAGCCTGTCTGGTAGAAGTTAATATTTGGCTTCCATGATTAGTCCATTGTTGTTTTTAACATTAAGAAATATCATATCACGGTGTACAGAAAATATTGTTGCTTCAAGGCTCACAACTTTCATCATTCTCCAATTTTCAATTTGTATGGCATGTTGATGTGTATCTTGCATCAAATGACAATTCAGTCAGCATAGCATCTCTATAGGAAGTTTTATTTTTAACCTAAATTTTGGAGCTAATATTGAGTCAATATAAGCAAAAGAATGACTTATTCTACTAATTGTCTGCATCTAATGACTAAAATAGCAAGATAAAATACAATGGCAAAACTGAAGGTCAATTATTAGTTATGTAAAAGATGCAGAGAACACAAGTGATTGGTTCCTAAGGAAATTAAATGTGGAATAGATTGAAAATTTAGTCTACACCCTTGCCACATATAGTAAAAAAATTTAAGAGAGAGAGAGAGAGAGAGATTGCAGAGATTTGGTGAAAAAATATTTCAACTTCCAAGTGTTAGTTGGTTATAACTTAAATAGGTTATCTCAATATATGCACCCTACCAAGTTAGATTTGGTAGATGACCACTAGTTCCAAAAGGTTGAGCTATTAGATGATATCCAATTATAATATCCTTATATATTTAGCACTGTTCCAAATCTAGAATTTGACTAGAGCCAATCCAAGCTCAATATACTGGATTGACTGAATTAGGGAACATTTTTTTACATCCACTGATGAGAAAGAACCCAATCTATATTTTTATTTTCTAAATCACCATAGGGATCCCAATTGATTTCATTTGTCAGGCATTTTTAGGTATAACTTCTTCAATGTTCATTATTCTTACCTACATCAGTAAACCATTAATATGGCAGTCACTCCATTAAGACAGGGCTCCAACAATACATGGCCAACATTGATCAATCAAGACAGGAGAAAAAACATGTGATTTGCAAGTATATCCCACCTCACACACATGTTCAAAGCAATTATGGTACACTGGTTGACTTTTGGCATAGTTTTGCACAGAAAGCTCACAAACATTGAATCTGAATCCTCTTACTTTGGCAACTGCTTATTGTAGAAACACTAGCAATCATGAAAGAGCCTAATCTATAGTTATATATTCTAGCATACCCCATAGATTCAAATTGTTTTATTCATCAAAAATTTTCAGGTATAACTTTTCCAAGCTTCAAGTTGTCAACTCCATTTGTAAACCACAATATGATTCTAAGATAGTGAATTGGTTACATTTAATACTTGACCAAATAGGAATTATGATGCAGGAAAGGAAAAAGGTCATTTTAGTTTTTTTATTATTTTTATCGAGTTTGATATTTAGGATATTTTTGTTAATTTCTGTCTTTTATATTTTTGGATTTTTGTGTCCGTTTAGGATATTTTATATTTTTAGTATGCTTAGAATTTTTTCTTTCGGTCAATATTTCTTTCCTTTGCATATTTAGAGTTGAAGTGTATATAATGTCCTGTTTAGATGTAAAAGACAATTTTGATTAATGTTATTTTTAGTCGTTGTCTCCTCTTTAAAACGTGGTGTTTTCCTTTTTCATGATATTCTTGTGCGGAACAACGAGGATTAAAAGGTGGCTTCCAATATTCATGCACGAATCAAAGGATTCGATTGTCGCTTCCGGTATTTGTGTGTGAATCAACGGAACTAATATCAGAGTCAAGTCGTTCTTGTGGAGTCATGTCGCCAAGAAGACAACAACACGTTGACAACATCGACAACGTGTACAAGCGCGATATGGAGAAGCAGGTTCAAGCTATTGGCGAACGGATGGAATAGATGGTAAAGTTTGTGGAACAACTTGATGAAACGATGGCAGTGAGGTTTGAAAATCAAAATAGAATAAATCCGGTCCAACGCCATCACGGGGCAAACTCGGATGTCGAAACGGGTGATTGAGAGGAAATGACGTTTATCAAGAGGATGTTCTTGATAAGGAAAAAGTTTTTATTTATAAGAAAGATGTGGACGACAAGATCGAAATATTCGATGATCCAATTTATGATCATGATTCAGAGGACGAAGTCGATCCTAAGGAGAGGGCAGACCTTGATGGTAGCAGGGAAGATGACCCTATCTGCTGTGGCGTCAAGGAAGAATTCTTAGAGCTCACCCGAACCCTATCCCAACAGTTCGTGCAAGAAAAATTTGAAGAACTGCTTGAAGCATACAATCGGAAAAAAACCAAGTTCCTATCATCCTTTATCGATCTGAGACTTTGAGGTTTAGAAATTCTGTCTGAAAGCAAATCTAGAAAAATAATGTTCTCTGGGAGGCCAAAAGAGAAGGAAGAATTCATTAAGAAAAAGAGAGATCTTATGGCTAGACTCGGTATTGGTGATGTTGTGAAATGTCATATTAAGAAAATTACATATTCTGGAATATTTGTGGAGGTTGAAGGAGTACCTGGCCTTGTTCACCAATCAGAAATTCATGGGATGCAACTTTAGATCTATCCTCATCCTATAAAGTTGGCAGATGGTGGTAGCAAAAGTTCATCAGCTAGATTAAACTCTTGCATGAATCTTTTTATCTTTGAGGGACATAATGTCAAATACTCAAATCCATTGATGGAGGCCTTGGAATCTGTTATTGGTGATGGTACTTCTTTGGGTGGAAAACTTGAAGCCACACAAGCTCATGTCCAGAGGGCTAATATGGATTTACTCATAGAAGAGTTGCAGAAGATTGAGGGAGTATCTAGCCTTTCTAAATGCTATTTTTTCAAAAGCCGGTGTTTAACTCCGGTTAGATTTTATCATGATTTTAGCAATGGGCGACAAGATTGGGTACATTTACTACTTTTGGTTCCTTTGCTCCTTGGTCCAAAAAAAATCAACCTCAGTACAATGCGACACCTGCCTCTAGACGTGATTGACCCATCATTGGTCATTGGGTTCTACTACGGGGACAATGATGATTTCAAAGGTTTTTGTTCACATTCCACCCAACTAGCCGACAAATCAAGTGGAGCATCATTGTTCAAAATCATCGTCGTCGGTGATACTTCTGAGGATGATGTAGCCAACAATTCGAGGTTGAATTTTCTCCATCTTGGGAAGAATGATGTGGGAATGGAAAAAAGTAATTTTAGTTTTTAATTTGGTATTTAGGGTATTTTTGTAAATTTCTATCTTTTACATTTGTGGATTTTTTTAGTCCGTTTAGGATATTTTGTATTTTTAGTATGTATAGAATTTTTCTTTTCTGTCAGTATCTCTTTCCTTTGCATGTTTAGGGTTGAGATCTATATAAGTGTTTTGTTTAGTTGTAAAAGACAGTTTTGATTAATGTTATTTTTAGCCGTCGTCTCCTCTTTGGAACATGGTGTTTTCCTTTATCCTAGTATTCTTGCACGAATCAACTGGGATTAGAAGGTCACTTCCAATATTTGTGCACGAATCAATGGAACCGATAGTTATCCACTACGTCAAATTACGTAGGCTATTAACAAGTCATCAACTACTTGATGTTTGGAAGCAGCATAAAACAAAGGTAATCACAGCTCCAACATTAAATGGTAAAGAAGAATAAAGGATTACAGAAGAGAGAAACATATGATTCGTAAGCATATCCCTACCTTCACGAATGTATTCACAGCAAGTATGGCTAGATCTGGTTGACTCTTGGCATAGTTTATCAGATACAAATAGACAAGTTTCTTCAATTCCAGATTCTCTGTTTGCATGCAGTTTACGACGTCTGTGAACAATGATGAAACATCTTTTCCTACAGTCATTGCAGCTATCACCTTCTTCACAGCATCTTTTCTCTTATCCTATAGAGAATATTAGCTTGATAGTAAATGCAAATGTTCAACCCTATCTCAATCTTTAAAAATAAACAAAAATTTATAACGGTTACTATGATTCAATGGAAGCATTCATAAATCTATAAAACTGGCAACAGCAATATGGTAACAAGTAAAAGACACAAGAAGTGAAGAAATTGAAAATTTGAGCATGTATTAATTGAATCCAGGCTGATATTTTTATCAAGAGTAACTGATAGGGGAATGAGCCATCCAGGTTAGGTAATGGACTGTTGAAAGTGCTTCTATAAGGAAAGGACAGCATCAATGGTCATAGTACTTCTATCAAGTAACCAAAACTCGTTGCAAATCAAATTGATCGAGATACCCTAAACTATAGTCTGATTGGTGAGTCCATCCACCAAGTCCAATTGAGGTTTGGTTCAAGAAGCAATTCTACCAAGTTCGATTGTCCGTTTCAAAATATCCGTACAAGAGACTAGGAAAAATAATTTTACCACTAAGAACTGTTATACCTTTATCATATCTTCCGAAAATAGATCTAGCGACACTTGTATTTGATTATATTTTCCATTGCCCTTGCTATTGAGTGCAAAATATATTTAAATGAGAAAAGAAAAACTTGTCATCGGCCAACGCATACGTGGAACCGGACGGGACTAGTTATTTCTCAAAATACACTAGTAGTACCAAATCACTATTCGTACAAATTCATTCTTCGATCCTCAAAGAAATTTAAATCTGAAGCATTCTTTCTTCTTTGACTTCCATTTTCTTACGGGCATCAGAACAATAGATCGGAAAATTGAAAACAAAGAACGCGTCGAAGTCAAACAGAATCATCAGATGTGGTGCAGGGCGTCGGGATCTGGCCCTACCCTAGGTCATCCGAAACGTAACTGGATCAGATCCGGAGTGAGAAGAGTACCTTGTACTGTGAATTAAGCTCCTCCTTGAGCTCGGGGATCTCTCCCTTCTTGGTGGTGGAGAAGTATTTGGAGTCGTGACCGCTCATCGCTGCCACTCCGCTTCCTTAGAAAGTTTCTTCTTAGTCTTCGTCTTCGTCTTCGTCTTCGTCCTCAGCGAAGGGGAACGAGGGGAAGCAGCGGAGACGAGAGCAAACGAGGAAGTTATTGGTCTGATTGGGAAGTGGGAACCACTAGTTGAGCTTGCTCTTTCGAACAGCATTTGACTCAAGTCAATACGGTTTCTGCGAACCCGGTTGAACCCGAGTCCGATCTGACGAAGCATGGATCAGATCTTAATAATCGCTACGCCTCTTCTCGTTTAATTTCAAACATAATTTATGCTCTTAAAACATTTTTATAAACAAGAACACCTGAGAGAAAATTGTCATGTATCACATTCTCTATTTTTATTTTTATTTTTTGCTGTCTTTTTTACTCATTTCAAGGACTGATATTTTTTTCCCAATATTTATGGAATTCGAATTGAATTTTTTGTAATTTTTTAATCTTAAATGAACACTTTTTAGAACCAAGAACCAATAATTTTACTCCCATTTAAATCCAAAATTTTAACTATATAGTTTTTCTTTTGTAAAAATTCTCCAAATTTAATTTATGCGATGCAAACTATGCATATTTCTTAAGTAACTTTGGAAGGACCAATAGGATTAGTTATTTAGTCGGGCGAATATTTTGGTTGAATAATATAAATATGATAAATTATATAAATTTTTCTCAAGTCATAAGTTTGAAAAGTACTGGTCAGAGTTTCCTTTTTCTTGTTCTTTTTGTTGGTAATATATAACTTAAAATCAAAATGTAAATTTTAACTCGATATTGATCTGCTTAATTTTATTGTAAGATTGATAGGCTTATTTTCTTTAATTTAGATTGATTTAACTTGATTATGAAAAATCGCTCGAGAGCAAATTCTGGAAGAAAATAAAACCATAAAAATAGCAGCATCAGAAAGCTTGTGGGCTGTTCGTATAGATATTGCTGGCAACATAAAATTACTTAAAATAAAGATGAGGGGGAAAAAAAAAGTGGACAAGAAAAAAATAAAATTTTCACATGCCCAGTTAAAGATTAATATACATATTCATAGTGAAAAATTTGAGCATACAGGAACAATAATCAACCTATATTTTTAACCACCTCAAAACTTTATGATATATCACAATTAACGCTTGTAAAATATTAATAATCAAATTTTTACAGCATGGATCTGATCCCATCGTCGCCTGTTCTGATGCAAATGAAGAATGTAAAACCATTGGCCGTGGTGCTAATGCTTCAGTGGAATTTTGTAAAAGTATGAACTATAGCTTAAGATCATCAGCTCTATAAAGAGGTGGATGTGAATATACATCAAACACCCGGTCCGGAGAAAACGTAGTTAGATGTTATCATAGACACAGGAGGCTGTAAAATACAAGGGGAATAAAGGCATTGTCAAGTTGTGCCGTGTATGCCTCCAACAAGCCGCTGACCGTGACTGCCACAAGCAAAGACAACCAGTGCTGCACATACACAAGCATGCATGAGCTTCGAGTTCAGATTGCATTTGCAGCGTTCAACGCGAGTAAATCGCTTACACATGAAGAACATATATAATGGTTTTTTAGGAAACAATGCAACCAACCAATTAGCAATAAAGTAGCATAAGGAGTGCACAGTGCGTGTGGAATATGGTCTCCCAAAATCTTTGAAGAGGAAAAGGAGATCGAACCTGGGAAAAGAAATAACCAGTTGATGCTAGTAGAGGCAGGAGAACTGAGCAGGCTGCGAGGACAGACGTTATTCCAGCTGCAGTACCTTCGATAGTTTTCTCTAAGGAATCAGAAACAAGTATTTTAGTCACATAAAGACCAGCAGCTTATCCAAGACAGACTATGGGATGATAAAACTAATATTGAAAATGCAAGAACATTAGCTTACTTCCAGTTTTGCTCCACCGAAGAACACCATACTTGTGGCCAACAACTGATGCCTGCGAGGAAAAACAAAATCATATAGAAACATCAAGCGGGAATAAGAACATTGCTCATTCGAGTGCTATGATCATGCAATAATCTGTGATAAATGACTAATACATTCTCAACTGGGACATGAAATTAGCATCATCTTTTGAGCTTACTAACCAGCTTAACAAGTATAAAAATACAGCAACTCAAACATACAGCACATCTAATTACAAATCAAAGGCAGAAAGGATGACAGTGAAACGGATCTACTTTCAACCCACTCCAGGAAAATGGCCTTTGAAGAGTGGCAAGTCTTCCATTGAAGTACCCACTAAGGTAGTCATAACTACCTCAGAAATCATTAGTAAGTAGAAGCCAATGGACAACTTCTACCGGAATGGAGTTATAATTGATTCCATTTTCCACAGAGAACTAATGGCGCAAATTAGAAATATAACCTTACTCCCATCCATTTATAATAATTGCTCATATTGACAGGATCAACCATGCCATAATCCATTTCAATAAATGGGTTCACCAATCTAAAACAAAATATAGACCTCAGAGTATGTTTTATTAAATTGCCACCTGAAGCAAGCAGAATTCAGAAATTCCATTAAATTACCCAAATAAAAACACAGGGAAGAACAAAAGTAGAAGAAAGGTCATCAAAGTAGCCAGTAAAACGGCCCATGCTTTATGTTCTAGGTGTGTGGGTTATCAAATATCAAAAGTAACACAATTACTGACTACTGGCAAGCTGCATTATGTTTTTCATGCTCCAATAAGATATAAACTAATTTCAAATTTAAGAAAAATTGGAAAAAGCTTGTTTCTGAGAAAGTAATGTAGATATTGTGAGTGCGCAAAACATGAAGCCACTTCTTTGCAATGCTATGTGTGCTTTGACACACAAGTATAATAAGACAGATAACTTATCCCAACTGCCATCAAACAACATGGCAACTGGTCATTGGTCAAGCTGTATGTGACAAGAAAGTGAATATTTCATGTTAAGTAGGCATAAATGGCAAACCTCAAAATGTAAACATACTCTACAAGTATAGATGCAAGCTCACGTCTGAGTATCATATTTTTTGGTGAAAGTATGGGTATCATTTTAACAGCTATATATCAAACTTACAGACATACATGAACATGAATGATGCAATGCCAAAGAAAATAAATGGTAATTATGTGAAGTAAATTCTTTACCATTGTGTCACCAATCCCTAGGCTTAAAATCCCAGCAAAAGGAGCAAGGGGTCTATCATTCAGCCCAGATGACATCCATATTGGAAGGGCACATCCAAGTAAGAGGGAGAAGTGACTGAATAAGCAAAACCAAAAATTGTGATAAACAAACAAACTGTGAAAAAAGAATGAGGACAAAACAGAGAACTTGTACAAATGAAAAGAAAAACAAAATCAACCTGACAATAAGAATGTCCGAGTCACGATGATCAGTAAAAGCATTCATGAACTGGTGAATAGTGTGTCCCAATGGCCAGATTTTCCAGACCTGCCGAATGATTAAATGTCAAATGATAGATTTCTATTATTTACTAAGCTCAAAAAATATGAATCCAAAGGAATACATAAATATATTCAAGAGAAGTAATTCTATACTGTTGAAAGTAATAACCCTACATAATTTAACTTTTGGCATAGCATTGCCTATAGTTCTGCTTTCTAGCACTTGGATTCTTCATCTACATCCATATCCACGATGCACAACGGACACTTTGACACCAACAATCCAACTAATAGTCCTTAACCACGTTTCTATACCTTGGGGAGCAAAATCCAAACTTGGAACAAGATTTAATCCTTGGTACTACTATATGAAGTTTTCCAGTGATCCAATCAGTTACACAGTAACACCTTTTAAATTAATGTTTTTGCAAAAATTCATATAAAATCATAAATTAGATGGCCCATGAGCTCTACTTTTGTCACACCCCAAGTTTCTAACTGAACTAAGCCAGCTGAAAGTTTCGGAAAGACTCACCTCATGAAGATTGCGAAAAAATTATTTGCTATGCATACAGTTTCTTCTCACATAATTACAAGTTTAAATTGAGACGCGTATCTTGTTTACTTCATACACCAAAGTTGTAATTGTAATCATCATGACTCACATAGGTGACTGAACTAATTGATTACCTTGTCAACTTCAACCATTGGACTAAAATTCCAAAGCTCAAGTTAAAAGTATTTAACTCATTTAAACTAATAAAAGCCACTATTAGCACTTACACGTCAATAGGTTGGACTAAACTAGGGTATCACAATCTTCCACACTTAAGGCAAGCTTGACACTCTTGCCAAGACCTAAGTCTAGCTATATAGCTTAGAATCACATCTAATTAGAGATATGTGAGGTCAACATGGTTATATCACATCATGTAGGAAGCCTTTTTCCGGCATTGACACCTCAAAATGTTGAAAATTCGGCCCATTCAAACACTAATTGTCAAAAGCAAGGTTTAAAATTTCGACTCGCGCCCAGATTTCGGTCTCAGATTGGAACGATACAGTTTCAGTACCGTATCATGCCGTGCCGACACGGTTTCGATACTTTATATATATAAAGATTTTATCCTGCACACCCGTTCGGTACACACTCCTGGACGCCCCTCACATGTCCGGGCCCCCGAATGCCCTCCTGGGCGCCCCAATTCTCAAAGTGAATCAGGGTGTCTATATATATATATATAGGGGTTTCATTCTAAAATCAAATTTATTTTTTATATATATTTTAATTTTTTAACAATTAAATTTTTAGAATTATTTATAAAATTTTAAAATTATTTTAAATTATATAACTATATATTATATAAATTATCTTTTTTACTTTAATTTTTTTATATTTTTAATAAAAACAAAAAATATATATTATGTTAATTAATTAACAGTTTATTTAATTAATTATTAACACCACCGCCGTAGTTGTCGCCTTGCTGGCACTAATGATCTCTCGCCGGTGGCCTCGCCGAGCCCGATGCTTCCCGGTAAGTCATCCCCAAATTGATTCATTCTTTCTCCTTCCTTTTTCCTTTTTGTTGCATGCGCATGACGCACGCGATGACACGTGAAATTGTTGTGCATGTGGTGTCGGTGCTGGTCCGTGTCGGAATGGAAAAAACCGTCCGTTTTAGACGGCATGGCTCGAGATTTCATTCCTTGGTCAAAAGCCACTTAGACAAGAAAGTTGACTCTAAGTTGATAGGTCTGACCACTAATTCAAAATGCTCAATCCTA
>JBBMJZ010117424.1:0-22012 GCA_037833815.1 Zingiber zerumbet | reverse complement strand
GAGGAAAACAACCCTGTTGTTTTATCATTACCAGTCGACTGGTGCCATCCCAACGACTCTCTCAATAGCTCTCTACCAGTCGCTGGTGCCATCACAACGACTCTCTCAATAGCTCTCTACCAGTCGACTGGTCCATGGACCAGTTGACTGATCCCAGCCATTTCGGGCATAGAACCTCTCTATGCTCACCATCAGTCGACTGATCCCAGTACCAATCGACTGGTACAACCCTGAGCCTAAGGTTCCCCTTTCTGAGTACATTTCTGTCGCACTCGGACCTCACCCTTACGACTCATTTGACACTTCCTCCGCAGCCTTGATATCTTGCCTTCAAGCCTACTTCCTTTGGCTCTCGTCCCTCGGATGCATACAAGCTCATGGCTCATCCCCAATGCCATCCTTTGCGTATGCCTCGAAGTCGCTTCCCTCGGCCCTTTCCACGGTCCCTCGGATGCTCCATTCTTCACCGGACCAAAAGTCGTCAACCTGAGTCACATGTGTATCCTATAGTCCTGCACAACTCAAGTACACATATCAAATAACGAGGGTAATCCTAACTTAAACCCTTTGCTCAAACACCAAAACACATGGTTGCACGAACCATTGATATTTCTCCAACACTATATTCCCTTCTTCCTCCTTTTCTTCCTTCTAAGGCTGGTGCCCATCTTCTCTTGGAGGCTGGAGCTTGAAGAAGAAGAAGGAGAAGACAAGAAGTACCTAGGTGGCCGGCTGCTTGGAGGGGAAGAAGAAGAGAAGGAGTTTCCTATTTTGGCATCCCTTGGTGGTCGAAACTTGTAGGCAAAGAAGAAGCTTAGGTGGTGTTGTCTTGGTAGATCGTCGCCCACACAACGTCCAAAAGGATGAGAGGAATACAATAGAAGATCAAGAGGTCTTTAGCTATAAAGTAAGGTATAACTAATTAATTATTTTCGCTTCATATTAATTAGTTTGTGTACTTTGTATGGATCCTGAAATACCAACACAAGAGGCTAGCGATTTTGGTTTTCATTTTTGTGCTTCGATTTTGCATTTCGATCTTGTGCTTTGTTTGAGGTCTCTGTAGTTAAACCTAAGGTTACTGTAAGGAATTAAATATTGAATTTATTTGAAATGCTTTGTCTAGGAAGTGGTGGATGATCCCATAACTAAGAAGGCTGAGTGTCTCGCCATGTTTAACCTGGAAGTCAATCCTTGAAATAGATATTTAATCTACTTCTGTAATATGATTTAACTTCTGAAGAACACATGGGTTGAACTTGGAGTACAAATGTTAAATATCGTTTCCAATCCAAGTTTAACTTCAGAAGAACGAACTTAGAGTAAAAATGTTAAGTTTCGTTTCCAATCCAAATTTAACTTCTGACGAGCACATGGGTAGCTAGGAAAAGTTCTGTGCGTGTACAAATTTTTATACAGCGGGAACAGGACAAAACTCCGAGTAGCGACCAACAGTACCCTTCTACGTTCATATCTCAACTTCAACTTCTTGGCTCGTGCTCTGTAGAGATAGTTAACGAAGATCATTGTGACTTTTTGTAGGATTTTCCCACGCCATTTTGATGGTCTCTTTTTTTGTTCGCTTGCACTCCTCCTCTCCAGAATGTGAGATCAGCTTCCCATCTGGTGAGATCTAAGCACCCTGAGATGTAATACAAATTAGAGCTTGGGTCGGCTTGCTGACACGACTAGGGTGTAAACAAACCGAATCGAGCCAAATATGTAGAAAAATCTAAGGCTCGAATTCGACTCGAAATAAGTATATTCGAGTTGAAGCTCGATTCGAAGCTCAAAAAACTCAAAATTTTTTGTTCAAGTTTGGTTCGAATTAGGGCTCGGGTTCGAGTTCGGCTTGAAAGATTCAAACATGTTCATGAACTATTCGAATTATTGCTCGAAAATAGCTACTCGAAAAGCTCAAAATTTATTTATTTAATATATATTTAACTTATATTAATAAAATATTAAGGCTCGCGAGCGGCTCACGAACATTCGAACAATATAACTTGGGCTCGAGTTCGACTCGAAAAAAAGTTCGAACATGTTCGAGTTCGACTCGAATTCGATAACTTCGAATACGAATCAAATATTTTTCGAGCTAGCTCGAAAAGCTCACGAGCCGGCTCAATTTGTTTCCACCCCTAGACACAACCCCTTCAACATCAAGTCAATCATCAATCAGAGAAGAATGAAGATGAAGAAAAAAACTCATAAAAAAGAGTCGCTTCCGCTTGCCAAACTAGGAGAACCAACTTCTATCTAATTTACCTCCTCTAATATTTATATAGTTATCAGAAAAGCATCTTCACGTCAGATGTCATGCACCCCTTTACTTTTTCTCATGAGTTGGCGAAGATGAGCCTTCTCACCGTCCGTTACATCATTCTCTATTCATTAATTGTCACGTATTTATAATCATAGGTTATTATCAGGAGAAGTTGATTTTATTACATGGTGGAAGTATATTCCGATGCTCGGTAGAAGTAGACTCCAATACTCGAGGGGACTCTATTATGATGCTCGGGAGAAATAGATTGAGCATCATAATTTCGCCTTATATAGCTTTGTCGTAGCAATGTGTATTGTAGCGTATAGGAATGTAAATGCTTAGGTGATTAATCTAATTTCTAGAGCATTGTAGCTCCACAATACTATAGCAGTCACAGTAGCACTAAGAACTTGGTTTGTGGAGCAAAGGTATTGTAGCACATGAAAATGGGGATGCTTGAGAGAGGAAATCGGTTCATGAAGCAAAAGTACTATAGCATGTACTGTAAAAGTCATTGTAGCACACGTAAATGGGATGCTCGGGAGAGGAATTTGGTTTGTAGAGCAAAGGTTACTATAGCAGGTATGGTAGTGCCAGAAATAGGGATGCTCGGGAGAGGACAGATAGATACTTTGACTTCATAATATTGCAGCAATGTTGTTTCTGTAGTGTCCAAGTATGTGATTACTTGGGAGGAGATTCTAGTAACTTAGGATGCTCATGGATAAATCTAGATACCATCAATTTCTATTTCACAAGTTTGAGCTTGGTTTAAATTTAGTTTGAGCTTGATTTGTTTAGATGTTGTTAAGCTTTCAATTCAAGCTTGTTTATTTGTTTGAAATTTTTACATTTTAAATTTGTTTAGTTATTTATTGAGCTTAGTTATTGAATTTGATAATATAAATTTCTAATAGACGCTCAAGATCAATGTCCAATAGACGCTCTACCTCAATACCAAAAAGGATGGCCAACAAGCTTGAAGTTGCTGGTAATGGAAGAAGACCATACAACATATATAGTAGAATCCAACGAGCTTAAACAACAAAGAACAAGCGGGTCAATCCGTGACAAGGAGGGTTGGCTATTTGGCACAGCTAGGCAGGCCGACCTGTCATTTTGGCGGATTGAAAAATCTTAACTTAAACCAATTTAAGGTGAAAAATTCTTATAAATATACCGTAACTAAAATTCAAATTATAAATACTCAAATAATAATCTAGATATTTTATCACAATACCATACCCTAGGAACACCAGTCCGTATAGATCTTGAGGTTAGATATATCAGCCTATCTTGATCCATCTTTAAATAAATTTATAAAATCTTAATTCAACCCACCTCAACTTACGGCTTTCTTATTGCATTAAAGGAGACAAAACCCACCATACAGAAAAGAACAAAGGGACCAGACAAGAGGGAAAAAAAACCAAGGGACAAAAAGACAACAGTAATGGAAAGCAAAGCGACAAGATGCCTTGTAAATTTCACATATAGAAAGCAAAAGAAGCTACCGCTAGGCGCTAGACGCAGGAACAGACGCATTCCAAGATGGCTTTTTTACGCCTCTCCGTCCTCCTCTTCGCCTCGCTCCTCGGAGCTGTCGCATCTAGGAAGGTCCCATTGTCGGTGTACTACGAGGCGATGTGCCCCTTCTGCTCCAACTTCATCGTCAATCGCCTCCCTAAGTTGTTCGAGAGCGGCTTAATCTCTGCCGTCGACCTCGAGCTCCTCCCCTATGGCAATGCCAGGCTCGATTCCAACGGCTCCATCTCCTGCCAGGTCCACGCTCTCACTCTTGTGGTCACAATTATCTTCTTGTTGGAGGATCGATGTTCAATGCTCCTAAAGCTCTTATTTCTCCATCACTGCGCTAGTATTACACCTAAATCTAAGCATAATGTTATTCATGTTGTATGAAATTTACAGTAGTCTGTTCTTGAAGTGCCTAGTGAAATGCTAAGTCCTTTTCTTCAAGCATAAAGTTTACTGTTACATTTTGGATTAAAAGGAAATGTCTTAAAATTGATTATTATTACCCTTATTTGTTTGCTGTCCCTTCTTGCAGCATGGCCAATATGAGTGCCTACTGAACACTATTGAAGCATGTGCTATAAGAATCTCACCCATCGTGGTAAGGAAGACCAATTTCTAACATTCTACTCTTAATTTTTTTTCCTTATTCTTCAATATATAGCTTCAATCTATCACAAGTGATAAAAATCCTTGCTTTTGTGTTTTTGGGGTTTGAAGATAATGAAGGCAACAAATGAATTGTCTAGGAAACCCATACATTTTCATTCAATTCGCGCATCTAATTTGTACCTAAAATTCAACGAAGAAAAATATCTGGATGCTTCATAGGAGAAATTGAATGTTACCTCATTGCTCTATAATACTATGATGAGAATGTATTTCTTGGTAGCAACTATTATTGTCTAGGAAACTTGGATGCTGCCAAAGGAAAAAGATGTCTATAAGGTCCTGTGTTTCTACTATTTCTTATTTACAACTAGTTTTATCTGAGTTCTGTCTTTACCTTGAGATTGTCCTGAATGCCATCACACAGATTTACGGTTCAGTTATTGTTCCTAATGACATCAAAAAATACTGTTCAGCTAGAACATTTCAGTTTCATTTACTGCGTCGAGCGCTCAGTAAAAGATGGTCAATATATGAACTGGGAAGCTTGTTTCCAGAAGACGGGTTTCGACTCAAAATCTGTCATTGATTGCTACAATAGTGGATGTGGGATCAAGGTTGGTTTCACCATGCTTCTCATTATAATCGTTTATGATCATTTCTTATCTTTGTAGAACAAAGCACCGAATGCTTACTGACAATCTTGCAATTCGTATCATCCCACCATTTTGAAATATGTCTCTTGTAATCGGATCTCATTTCAAAGCTTGTCCAAACACGTTTATGGATTTTTCATAATTTCAGCTAAAAAGACATCATGGAGTTTATTCAAGCATGTCATGCAGCATTCTTTATCTGTCATCTGAAACTGGAAGTCCTGCAGTAAAGAGAATGTACCTAATGCAAATTAATCTTTCTACCGATGATTAATATCATCCCTTAGTGTCAGTTGACTCATAATTGAAGATATTATTAGTCGAAGAGAATCTCCGATTATATGCTTCAATATAATATGGAATTGATGTACGATTGTAGAAACCAAGAGAATGGATTATATTCAGTAATAAGGTGAAAGAGATGCCATTTATATTCTAGAGAAATTCTCAAGCAGAGTTTAGACACAGCAATAATGAAGTTTTGATAATGACACAATAAAGCCAGTGATACCTTTGACCTCAATCAGTAAAGCTCTAAAATTAGTTGATAGTGCACACAAGTGACAATCTCTTGAACCTCAAATCAATCAATATATTAATAAAAGAGTGTAAAGAATGAAAGAATGAAGAGAGAGAACTAATTTCTTAAGTTGGCTTCTTCATGGATAGTGATTATATCAGCCCCACAACCACTAAAAACATAGGAAAACACACAAAATCCTAGAGGGAAGACAATCTCATATAGGTAAATAGATAGTTAGAAAGCACAGTTTGGTTCCTTACTAGATTTTAGTAACCTGAAAATAATGTGTTAAATTATTCCATAGTTGCACATTCTACTCCTGTGCTAGTGTAACAAGATAGTTCATCTGGTACAATTGTTATGTTAATGGTTTGCCTTTATGCAAAAAATGCATACAAGAATTATCGATACATTCAAGACTGATGTAGAGTTTCATAGGAGGTGTATATTTCAGCCACTAAATAAAAAATCAAAAAATTTGCTTTAGTTATACATTCATGAGCAAATTTGCTTGCAATATTCACTTAAATTCTGAACATGTACTCTCTTGAGTAAATAGTCACAGTTACCCTGATATCTCAGCATTATATATACATGGTTTTCCAAACCGTACACCTCTGAAGCTCTGGATATAATCAACTGATACTTTTCTCTTTATGTACTGATTATTTAAAACTATGTTTGCTTTTGTATGAAACAAGTTTTGATAGATGAAACTTTTCTGCAGCTTGAACTACAATATAAAGCAAAGACAGAGGCACTTCAGCCCCCTCACCTTTATGTGCCTTGGGTAGTAGTTAATGGAAAGCCACTTTATGAGGTTTGTCTGCTAAATTCTGAAACAATGGACTATCTATTAGTTGGCAATAAAAAGAGTTTCCCTGCATCAAATTGTTGGTGCGATTAGTTTGAATATCCAGCACCATGAAATGCACACAACAATATAAGATTTATCTACATTTCAGTGAAATGACAGATAGAATGATATTACCAATTCAACTTCATCTTGCATTTGACCTCTGCATACTATACAAAATTTATGGAACAAGTAATTATGGCTTAAAATCTTATAAACCCTGTAAGCATGCAAATATTTTCCTTAAAAATGTGATTTTTATCCTTTCAGTGCAAGTTCAGAAACAACTTTAACTCCCTCAAGGCAGGACCATTTGAGCAGCAGATTAAGTAGATAATAGAATACAAGTTCAGTGCGTGATTACAAGTTCAATCACTTATTTTATATATATATAGATATATCGTCAACTGTATACTTATTCTCATTGCAGGACTATGAAAATTTTGAGCACTACATCTGCAAGGCTTATGGTGGAGCACCTCCTAAAGCTTGCGAAGGCCATCTAACCATTTCCAAGAACACAATTAGTAAAGAAGAGGAGCCATTTTGCCTGGTTGAGGGAAGGAATAGCTCGCTGACAACTAAAAGGAAGCACCAAAAGGAAGATCTTCACAGTTGACTCATGGCTTCTTGCTAGTCCTCCGGCGATAGAACAACTCAACTATTCTTCATAGAGGATGACCTACTTTGTTGCCACAGCAATGCTAGATGGTGTTTGGCACTTTGTTGGGAGATAGCTACCAACTAGTCATTGAGGATTCAACTTGTTGAAGATGCTATAAGTTCAAGATTTATTTTGACATTTTAGATGATTAGTATGTTGTTAGAGCCTCTGAACATGTTTTTAGCTAGATTGAATAATATAATTTCACTAATTACTCGTGTGTTGATGTTTTCCTTGATAAATTTCAATATCATGATTGGTCGTCTACATTAAGTTTTCATCTCTCAAAATATAACGATTGAGTTTGAAGCTTTCAACCTCAATCCACTAACAAGCCGACTAATTCACCCAACGAGGTTAGGTGAACTTATTCTTTGAATACGATTTAAATTGATGTACTTAAAAGAGTGTAACCAAATAAATATAGACCAATCAAAGAGTCGACTTTATAACAGTCAACCATGAATTCACAAGAACAGCCGGGTCTCTCCTAAACAATAATAACCAGCTCAATCAACTTCCAAATAGCAATCTTAAAAAAATAATAATAAAATATTCGGCAATTGACGAAGGGCACATCTAAAGTTGTGAAATTTTAAAAAGGCACGACTAATTCTGAAGGAGACACTTGTTTCTCATTTTGCCTATATCGCTAACTACTATAGTGTTGTATCCAAAGAACTGCATCAATATAGTATTAATTTTTAAAAATCAATACTACAGTAGTATTTGATTCTAATATGAAATCAGCGAAGTTTGGAATGCCAATGAGCTAGCCTGGAGGTTGACAAGAAGAGGACTTCGAGCTAGGAATGTCTGTAAGCACATGAAGAAGGGCGGAAGAAGAATGTCATTAAGTAGGCTAAGGGGTCTCTAACATAGCTACTCCGACATTCAAGTCAGTGCAAGAGTGGAGAAAATGACAAACGGGCAACGGAGGAGTGTTGAGTTTATGCGTAGAGAAAAACATACCTGCTTCTGCGAGGAGGAACCTTTTATAACACTTTGTAATCCCCGCATTAATTAGATGTCACGTCTATAATAAAGAATATATCACGTCTTAGATGTCAGAGGGTTAAGTTGCTTATATCTTGTACTGTGGAGATCTAGTGCGAATTATGCTATGTCACATATATCACTCCATGTGTTTGCACAATGCACGTGTTCTAACAACTCATGTGTTATGACAACCCGCATGTTTTGACAATCCATATAAGGCCCATGTGCTGCTAGTCGGCCAAAATGACTGATGAATCGGCCTTGGAAGATTGGTTAGCTCTAGCAGGTCGGCCTTGGAAGATTGGTCGGTCGACCCTGGCGAGTCGGCCTTGGAAGATTGGTCAGTCATCCAAAGCGGGTCAACTCGGCAGAGAAGACTAATTGGTTGGCTCTAGTGGGTCAGTCCTGGTGAGTCAACCTTGGAAGACTGGTCGGTCAGATCTGGTGAGTCAGCCTTGGAAGATTAGCCGATCGACCTGGCGGGTCGATTTTGGAAGACTGGTTGGTGGATTCTGGCTTGTTAGCCTTGGGAGACTAGCTGATCGACTCTAGTGGGTCAGCTCAATAAAAAAGAGTTGATCTCATTGACCCTCCTTGACTTTAACCCAACTCAATATCTGATTGACCCTCGTTTGTATTCATAACAACTTTCAATATTCCCCGTGTTAATATTGTATTTTAAAAGTAATAATATATAAGTCCTAAAATCAGTACGATTGTAGTATAGATTTTTAAAAATCAACTTTTGAAATCCAACATCATAATAGTATTATGTATTTCTTTAAGAATTCTGTAAATTGCTCTTGGTCCATTGTAAACATTTAGGTGGTGTTTGATACATGAGTATAGGAATGAGAAATTAGATTTATTCTCAAACCTTGTATTTAGTTGATGGGAATCAAATCAAGATTTTGGAATGAAATCCAAAAACTTAGATATTGATGAAACTCACTTTCTCCCTTAGGTTTTGATGTGAATAAGAATAAGAATTAAGGTGGCATTTGGTTATTTCCTAGGAATCAGAATGGAAATGGAAATCATAGTATTATGGAATAAGAATGAGTATGAATATGGATATCACTCTTAAAAATAATATTTGGTTAGTTGAATATTTTCTATTGGAATGAACTTAAATTTTCTTTTTTACCCTTAGAAAAAAATAAGAGAAAAAATTAGATGTGAGAGAAAATTTAATATGAGAGAAAAATATAATGAGAGAGAAAGGGTGATGGGAAAAAATAAAGAGAAGGAAAGTGTGATAAGAGAGAATGAGAAAGTGTGTGATGGGAGAGATTGAGGAGAGAGAAAATATAAAGAGAGAGAAAGTGAAGAGAGGAAAAGTGTAATGCGAGAAAATAAGAGAGTGTGTGATGCAGAAAATGAAAAGAGAGAAAGTGTGATGCGAGAAAATAAGGAGAGAGAGTGTGATGAGAAAGTTTGAGGAGAGAGAAAGTATGATGAAAGAGAAAGCATGATAAGAGAAAAAAGTGTGATGAGAAAAAATAAGGAAAGACTGTGTAATGGGATAGAAAGCATAGTGATAAAAAAAGATGAGGAGAGAGAAAGTGTGACGAAAGAAAATAAAGAGAGAGAAAGTGTGATGGAAAAAAATGAAGAGAGAGAAAGTGAGATGAGGGGAAATGAGGAGAGATAGCGTGTGATGAGAGAAAATGCATGATGAGAGAATGAGGAGAGCGAAAGTAATATAAAAGAAAATTTGAATAAATATATTAAGGATATTTTCGTCCAAAAACTTTGGTGGCATTTGGTACATGGGTATGGGAATGAGAAATTGGATTCATTTCCAAACCTTGTGTTTGGTTGATGGGAATGAAATTAAGATTTTTCAATGAAACTCAAAAACTTGGGTATCGATGAAACTAACTTTCTCCCTTGGGTTTTGATGGGAATAAGAATGAGAATTAAGTTTTGGACAAAAATACCTTTAATATATTTGTTCAATTTTCTTTCATATTACTTTCTCTCTCCTTATTTTTTTCTCATCCTACTTTATCTCTTCTCATTTTTCTCATCACATTTTCTCTCTCCTAATTCTCTCTCATCACATGCTCTCTCTCCTTATTTTCTCTCATTACACTTTCTCTTTCTTCATTCTCTTCCATCACATTTTCTCTCTCCTCAGCATCTCTCACTATGCTTTCTATCTCATCACATACTCTGTTCTTTTTTTTTCTCATCACACTTTCTCTCTCATCATGCTTTCTTTCTCATCATACACTCTCTCTCTCCTCATTTTTTTACCATATTTTTCCTCTCTTCACTTTCTCTCATGGCACTTTCTTTCTCATCATGCTTTCTCCCTTTTCAATCTCCCATCACACTCTCTCTCCTCATTCTCTCTCATCACACTTTCTCTCTTTTCATTCTCTTTCATTACAATTTTTTCTATCATCGTATTTTTCTCTCATATTAAATTTTCTCCCGCATCTATTTTTTTTCTTTTATTCTCCTCTGAGTAAAGATGAAAATTTAAATTCATTCCGATAAAAAATATTACTAAATAAATATTATTTTTAAGAATAATATTCATATTTATACTCATTCCTATTAGTTAGTATTACGATTTTTATTTCTATTTTGATTCAATGATTCCTGAGGAAAGAATTAATCGCTTAAAAAAGTGAAATAGTCAACTTTTAACAAAACTTTAAAAAAAGAAAATATCAGATAAAAGTAACGAAGTAATAATATACCTGACGGCATAGTAACATTAAACAAGTCATTCACTGTTTGACTGCGTCTAGTCTCTCATTTCGCTCGTCACTTCCTAGAACTTGCCTATAATTTTCTACGCATAACTCATCGATCGTGAGAGCAACGAAAAGGATAACATAAGAGTTATCGTGGAGAGGCGATCAAATCAAACCCCTGGCGCGTGATCCCAATAGGACATTTCAACGTCGCCTCCGCATATTTTCGTTGGCCTGGAAAATCCTTCCCTTCGCACCTTGTTTGATTGCTTGTTTCCAGCAGAATTTTGTGTTCCGAAATCCGAGTAGAAGCTGGACGGTTGGTGGGTAGATTCTGCGGTAAAAGCGCGACCTTTTGGCTTGAGGTTGGTAACCCTATTGTTTTGTTGGTTTTGTTCTTGATTCTTGCAATCCAGTCGCAAGAGTCGGATAGGGTTGGCTGCTTTGGGCGAGAAGTGGAGGAAAAGGAGCCGTTTTTATTGCTTAAGATGGAGGTTTGGATGTTGTGTGTGATCTCCGTCTTGTTGTGGGTTTCGTCGGCACAGCTCGGCGCTTCTCTTAATCAAGAAGGTACCTTTCTATATCAGTAGTTTGGTCGGAGGACACTGGGCCTGGGTTTGATTCGGAGTTTTATTGTGTTCGTTGATTCTTGAGAGAGTCTATGCTTAATTAGTTGTAATTTATATACAGGGATAGCTCTCCTGGCGTTTAAAGGGAGGATAGAGGCTGATCCTCATGGTGCTTTGTCAAATTGGGATGAAGGCGCTGATGACCCTTGCTTGTGGTTTGGCGTGGAGTGCTCAGATGATGGAGAAGTCGTTGTTTTGTAAGTCATCCATATTTTTTCCAAAGAAGAAATTTACTTTTTATCGCTTGTGTTTGGAATCAAATTGTGAACATGGAGAGGGAAACGACAAAGGTAATTTATATGATACAAGAATTGCAGTGTAATTTTTCATTGATAAATAAGAAGTATATGGAGAAGGAACTAACAAAGGTATGCAACCCTAGTACTTTCCATCTTAATCATCGTGATTAGTTGCTGTTTTGGCACACAAGGCATGATTATCTCTGCTTGCTTGTGTGCATAGGGCACAATTATGGCTCTTGTGGGCTCCTCATCACCTTGTGCCTATAGCGCTCATGCACGCTGCCTCCTTCCATTCTCTGTTTCCGGCTTTTGTTTGCTTGCATTGCACAGGGCACGTTTGTCACATCTGCTCGTGCATCATTTCTTACATGCATGTTCTGCCTTCCTCTAAGAGATTTACAGGTTCACTAGCCGCCAATCTTAGCAAACTTTTATCTAGTAGCTAAGATTGCTTTAGTTCTCAGTAATCACTTCCCTAGTTGGATATCAAGCATGCCTTGATCCACAACGTCCTTATGGATGAAGCAATTATAAGTAGAGGAGACTACCAAGGGTGTTAATCCCTAATGTTTTTTTTATACTAATAATAACATCTTTTAAATATGCTACTTTTCCCATCTTTAATTTTATATGTTAAGAAGCACCTATTAGAAATTGAAAGTAAAAAAAGATATTGCATTAAGAATTTTTCTATATCCATGCATTTAGGCTGTTGTAGACTAACAATCTAGATAACACCAATGAAATGACTTTTTGAAGTTGAAGGGCAACGATCTTATTTAATTAGCACTTTCAATTTTCTGTTTTGATGTTTCCTTGTTCCAGTGATCATTTAGCTTTATATTTTCTAAAGTTGAGTGTCATTGTTGCAGGAAACTGAGAGATCTCCATCTCAAAGGCACACTCACACCTGAAATTGGAATGCTCACCCATGCCAGAGCAATGTAAGAATTTTGCAGCTGGGAAAAATATTTGTAGTAAACTTTATTTGTTTTGTCATCAAACTTAACTAGTTCATCAGCTTTAATTGATTATTTATCTTCTAGTTATGTTTTTGTGATCATGTAATTCTTATATCTCTTCTTTACCTTGTGAAAACTAAAAATTGTTTGTTAGAGAATAATCAAAACTGTGGATCTTTTTTCCATAGAAATTCCCAGAAAGTTCTAGCCATCTAATAAAGTTTTATGAATTCAAATTTAATTAGTTAAGCAGTGTTCTTGTGGAATTGAGATTTTGTAATTGATTATGTTTAACAAACAACGTTATATACTCCATAAGATTAGGCATCACAACTCTACTCTATAGCATGAACTTGTTTGGTCTCAAAACAAAGGATTTTGAAATGACCAAAAAGGATGAATATAATCTGGAGAAACACTTGAGAAATGCTTTATGGAATAGCTCAGTGTTTCATGTCGATATGAGAAAGTATAGACCAAGAAAGCATGTGCAAGCTTAAAATACTAAGAGATATGAAAGCACTTGAAAGGTAATCTGTTTCTTGAGAAGAATACCATCCTTGCTGACAAAAAAATTGAAGGAAAAACATAACTGTATCAACTTTGCAACAGATATAGTAGTTAGTTATTAGGTAGTCACTTTGACATAAGTGAGCCAGATGAAAATCTAATTCATTATATCATGATAAATTGTAGAACATACAATATCTTAATAGCATAGTTTATTGATACTGCACCCTTAATGATATTCATGGAAATAACTTTAGCAAGTATGGTAATATACAGCATTCTTTAAATTACTCGGGAATAACTTAACAAGTGTCTACAATTCAAGGCACATATATGGATAACCAGCAATGGTTTTTCCTCCATGCCATAATGAACTATGCCGAACAGTTGCATGTAAAACTTGGTTGTTCTTTCTAGTAACTTTTTGCTCTTGCTAACCAGTAACACTATTCTAGTGCGGACAGTGGGAGTATTTCACTTCATAAAAGTTTGCAATTATTGATGCATAGCCTTTCTAATAAGAAGTGAAGGCATTGCTTCTCAATTATTCTTTTCGAATATTATCCTTACTCATCTTTTTTTTCTGTAGAATTTTACACAATAATTCCTTGTATGGGTTGATTCCTGTGGAGATTGGGAGATTAAAGAATTTGGAATTGTTGGACTTGAGTCATAATAATTTTAGTGGATCACTTCCTTCTGAACTTGTCAAAATTTCATCCCTACAAATTCTGTAAGTACAAGAGTCCACCTAATTTATCATTGATTTTGGTTTCCAAATAGTAGATCTGTGATCATTATCTTGGTAACTTACAGTTTACTCGGAAGCAATGCATTTTCTTGTGACCTGTCTGAAGGCAGCATGCTTTTGGAGACGCAAATTGATGAAGTGCTGGTCTCTTCAAATAGACAAGTTACAAGGTAATTGCTCAATTATAGAATTAGTTTTGTATATTGAATAGCAAAAAGAATCATTGCAGCTTAAATGATGAATTAGCTCTTTGGCATTTCATCTTTTGATTATTTTTTTTCATTCTGAAATAGTTAATATACTCTAATGACGTTGGTAACTAATCGCTTCATATTATAATACTAGGTTTATCTTCTTAATTACTTTGGATTTTGTAACTTTGAAGGTTTCCATTTTAATTGTTGGGTTATGGATAGGATACATCTAGCTTGCACTTTACATGTTTTGACTAATATAGCAGGATTTATTCATTAACAAATCTAAACATATACTTTTGACTTCTAACAATGTCAAGTTGTAGTTGACTGTTAGTTGGTATAACTACATGGATAACATGACACTTTCTAATGGGTCGACATGCCGCATCATACTTGGAGTTAATTATCATAATTATGAGTTAACGCAACCTCTAAACTATATATTAATTATTCAAACACTAAAATATGCCATCTCGCATGCTTATTCACTAGAATATTGAATGAGTTGTGTCATTTTACTATTAATTTGGACAATTAATAGGAAAGTTGAGAAGTTGATAATGGGCTAAAAAAAAATTATTTTAAAGAATGTTTATATCATCAACTATTTAGCATTCTTTCATTACTTTGGTTTGATGAGTGTTCTTGCATTAAATATGCTTACAAGCTTGAAGTAGGCATTCTTCTTGAAATGCTAAACACTCTCAAGCTTCAGATATACTTGCTTCTGCCACCAATTTTTGCTCAAGGAGCAAGATTAGATTGAAAATAAAACTGAATTTTGTTTCTAAAAGATTGTTATATTTTAATTTAGACTTTATATATATATGTATATAATAAGTCTTTTTTTATCTTTAGTAGGAACGTTGAAAATGCAACTATCAGGAGGCTTCTTCAAGACGCCAGAACAAATAGCATTCATCCCACACAGACACCTCCTCCATCACCAACTCCATCACCAACTCCATCACCTACAACCCAGTCAAACGACGGAAACAGTCATCAGCCAGCATCTCCAACCTCAAGTTCAACAGACGATAAATCGACCGCCCAGAAATTCTTGATTGTTTCTCTGTTGATTGTTGGAGCAATAGTGTTCGTTGTTTCCATGGCTGCTTTATATTTTCTATGTTATCGCGCAAACAAGGCTGTCACTGTGATGCCATGGACAACTGGATTAAGTGGGCAATTGCAGAAAGCATTTGTTACAGGCATGTTTATTTTTACAGTATATCGATTTTGTAGTTGCCATTTTTATTCATTATTGTATTTGTCGATGGCAGGCGTACCTTCTCTGAAACGTTCGGAACTTGAAACTGCATGTGAACAATTCAGCAACATAATTGATTCATCATCTAAGTGCACATTGTGCAAAGGAACACTTTCAAGTGGAGTTGAAATTGCAGTGACAACTGCTATCACTTCGGCGGAAGATTGGAAGGAACGTTATGAAGTAAACTTTAGGAATAAGGTACCCTGCGTCTTCTTACTTTCAGCGGACAGTTAATTGATGATGAGTCTAGATCAATTTTAATTGTTTTATTTTTAGATCGATACATTGTCCAAAGTTAATCACAAGAACTTCATGAACCTCATCGGTTATTGTGAAGAAGAAAAGCCTTTCACTAGGATGATGGTGTTTGAGTATGCTTCAAATGGGACAGTCTTCGAGCATTTGCACAGTGAGTATCAATATTCGCCAGTTTTAAGTAATTGTCATAAGAGAGATACTCTAAATCCATAAATTACAATCACAGAGATCATTAGTCATATTCGATAAATTGCACTCAATTTTTTTTTATCATTTCGATATGTCAATAAGAAATCAGGAGTATAGAGGAAATACTTGAATTCACAGCAGAATTGAGTTTAGTAATTTAGAGAGAATTTCTTTTCGCCATATAAACCTTCGGGAAATTTTATATGACATTCAAATAATTTGCAGTTAAAGAAGCAGAGCAACTAGACTGGGCCGCTCGTCTGCGTGTAATCATGGGCATCGCGTATTGCCTCCAGCACATGGAACAGCTGAATCCTCCTCTAGTCTTTCGAAATTTGAGCTCGTCGTCCATCTATCTTACCGAAGATTGTGCAGCAAAGATTTCTGATCTTGAATTTTGGGACGAAGAAAAAGAAACAGAGACAGCATATGAAATTGCCAAACAGAACATTGTCTACAAGTTCGGAATTGTTCTACTGGAAATCATTTCTGGAAGGCTTCCTTTTTCAGAAGATGATGGTCTACTTGTGCTCTGGGCTTCAAGCTACTTGAATGGGAAAAGACCCCTCATGGACATGGTGGACCGGACTCTCACGGCTGTTGGCATCGAACATATCACTGAACTGGCAGACGTGATACGATCCTGCATAAATGTTTCCCCTGATAAGAAACCAACAATGACCGAGGTTGCGGAACGTCTAAGAGGGATTACATCGATTACGCCCGCTGAAGCTTACCCAAGAGTGTCACCGCTATGGTGGGCAGAACTAGAAATCTTATCTCAGTAGGATATATGGAGATACACTAAGCGAGTTTGCCAAGATTTCCTTTTATCATTATTGTAAATGTTTTTTCTGAAAATGTACCACAATCGAAGAAAAATGTATTTGTTTAGAGTTTGTTGGTTTGAAAAAAGAAAATGCAGGATTTTGTATGTATAATAGCTCTATAGATACACTGTCAACTGGCCTAAAAGTGTTGCCAATTGCCATTGTACAAAAAATGTTTGTATGATTGTTTTGTATATTTCCTTAATGAACATGAGTTCTGCTTAAAAGTTCTAGTCATTGTCCGGGCTAGTAGCCTCCGTGATTTACCTTTTCCGTGTTAGCCTAGGGACGGATTGGCAGAGACATTGGGGGCGAGCGAATCGTCTTTTGTCACAATGAGTTCTGCTTAAAAGTTTTACAAGTTTACTGCCCTTCTCTTAGCAGTTTATAATTGGTATAAGTAGTCATTTGGGTAGCATTTCAGACAATTTTCCTTGTTAATTTAAGACTATGTGAGTTTATAATTGGTATACATAGTCATTTGGGTAGCATTTCAGACAATTTTCCTTGTTAATTTAAGACTATGCGTTGGGTGATGAATTCAGTTACTTGGATATTTTTTCATGAACTCTATCTTTTACTATATTAGTATCTATGTTTAAATAAATTTTATATTATTTTATTATTACTACTTATCAATAAGATAATGTCTTAAGTGATGTCTCAATCGTGTTGATGATAATTATTTAATGTTAACATTTGACACCCTTTAACATATTTAAATTAAGATAATATTATTTTTTTTCTTATTTTATAGTTTATTAACTATAATGTTGTCTTTTTCCTCCTTCCACCTCTAGTTTACCATCATCATACATCAAAACATCAGCAAAATATCAAAATAGTACTGAATCAAAGATCGAAACACCAATAGGGCTCGAGAATTCAAATCCTGACTAGTGGTTGCTGTCAAATCTTTGGGATGAGTATTGTTTCAGGGTGGCCAAGATATCGAAACAAATCTTTGGGATGAGTATTGTTTCTGGGTCAACAAACTATTGAAACAAAAGAAAGGAGTATATTCTATTCATGAGTACAACCTATGCAAAGGGTAAAGAGAAATAGATGGATCAACCAGAAATGTGAATATAGCTCACAAATAATAGTTAAGAGATCATATAAATCTGCCATCGGTAAAAATCTCAAAGGAAAAGTTGATTCATACACCAAAATATAACTGCGTTCATTCATATTGCTACATTTATTTTGATAACAACTGCTACATAGAAGATAGCTTCTGTATAAGAAGACTACAAAAACTACATAATACCTTTGACCAAAAAAAACACATAATATCGCAAGTCATCAAGATGACCTGAGATGAATTTATATAACATACAGCTAAAACCAACCAGCAGTTCCGTTGAACAGAACTGATATACAGTGGAAACTACAAGGAAAATATGAGTAACTAATAAGAATATAGCTCATTGGAGTAGAGACACTCATCCACAAGTTGACGGAGGCTAGGGTTTTCCAAAGCTGCAGAGACTCTCTCCTTGTCATTCAGCTGCTTATTAACTGCATTACCAAGGACTCCATGCTTAGTTTCTTTACAATTACAATAAATGAAACTGATTGCAGTCTTTGTTGATTATACCTATGGTTTGTAGGGGTACTAGTGAATTCTGGTTGCAAAATGACTTATGGAATGTCAGATTGGGGTTCCATCTCTATCCTTAGCTATTTTTCGTATCAAATTTGGGAATTGTTATGCCATCTAGAGTTTAAAAATATATTCTTATCCAATATAATGTAGGATTTAGGTAACCATTGAAGTGAAATTTATGCCATTAATATAGCTTTTTATCAACAACTTAATAATATTAAAATAGATGTGTGCATCTATTAGAACTCATAAAATAAAACAAGAATACTGTTATCCCTAGATTGGACAATGGTTGGAACCTTTAATGTAGGTGTAGCTTGAAAGTTAAAAATAAAAATAGAATGTGAATTACATGAACATGTTCAAAAGTAACAGCGAGATCCCATACTTCGGTAAAAAGGGTAAAGAGAAGAAATCAATATAATTAGAAGAGATCTAAATGACTTGAGACATATAATGTTGACTTAATTAGAGCACAATGGCATTACAATATACTTATACCTTACTGTTTGATTTGATAGCTCATTGTCATTGTTGTATGTCAGTATTCTTTCACTTTAGTTTCTAAATATATAGAACTATCATGTAGTTTTTTCATGTTATTTACACAATTTTTCCATTGAAATTCATAATTTTTCCAGATTGGAACCATTGCAAATCTCACAAAACCTATTGATCTTAGATTTGGGCTCTATGAGATGCAATAACATCAAGTATCCCTTACTTTACATTTGTTAAGTTTCTTCGAAACCTTTAACGTTCAAAATTATCTATTTTTTCCATACTTTGACTTCACCATATCTATTTAGTTTCCTCTAAGCAGATAGCAAGGATTTTTTTTTTTTGGTTGTTTTTCTATCTCTATGTAGTTTTGGCGTTCTTTGATTTAGTAATGATAAGACATTGCCCTAAAAGGTGCAAATAATATTGATACTTCACAAAAAATAAAAAAAAAAGCTATAGACAGATAAGAACTTTTGCATTCACCTGCTTCTTCATTTGCAAGAGAACCAGGAGATACAGTGATGTCAACCTGAAATTTCATTGAACTTGATAGTTAGTCATATATAAAAAGCTGTGTGCATAGTGATAGTTCATGTAAGTCAGGTGCAAAATAACTGGAAGATAAGATCTAAATAAATTGTAACTTACTTTTGTAGCTTGTTTGCTATTGTAGGCAGAATAATCAGTTAATCTAACATCAAAAACTTTGTTCGATATTGCTAGCTATACTTTTAAGTTTATCACAAAGTTCATCAATCAAATTTCATAACCTTGGTCGTATTTATAACAATAATTCATGAGCAAAATAAACTCTCTCTCTCTCTCTCTCTTCACACGGCTGTGGTCTGCTGCGGGCGACCATTCGTTGCACGCCTATGCATGACAGTGGTCCAGGCGCGAATGAATCCAAGCGACTGGATTCATGTAGTAACATTTTTTTTTTTTGTTTATTTTATTTTATTTTGGTGTGTGTGTGTGTGTGTGTGTGTATAGGGTTGAAGATTTTAGGATTTAGGAGTTGGGTTATAATTGGTTTGAGTCAATAAATTTTTTTCTCTAGGATTCAGGCTTCTCTCATGAATTATAGTATTCAAAATTAAAAAATTTAGATACTCACGGGATATATTATATGTATTTAGGGTTTAAGATTATAGGATTTAGGGGATGGGTTATAATGGGTTTAAGCTAATAAGATTTTCCTTCTAGGGCTCAGGCTTTCCTCTTGTTATAGTGTTCAAGATTAAAAAATTTAGATGCTCACAGGATATAGTGTTCCTCTTTAAGGAAATGTTGATTTAAAAAAAAAAAATTAAATCCAGGTGCTGGATCACTGTGGCACGCACAGTCATACAACGTTTCATCCGCAGCAGGGCTTCCCTCTCCCTATATATATATATAATCCTAATTTAGTGAAAATAGCATTGTTTACCATAGAAAACGAGACAATAAATCAAAGTGTCACGAATCTTTGAGTTGTGTAAATATTTCTTTCAGTACCTGTGTTTATTTTCCCTTGTTCCACTACTTCAGTAAATCAATAAGAAAGTTTGAATTGCATTCTAATTACATAAACAAAGAATATCAGATGAATTGCATTCTGATTCTATTTCTGTAAACTAAGAAAAACATATCAAGCATTTCACAACTGTAAATAGTGCCGAAATTTAAACCTAGAGAGAATAGGTAAAAATAATAACTAACCTTAAAATGTGGGGGAAAGCACTGCATTAACTTAACCCTTAAACACAGACCAATTACTGTTGCCATACTGCAGTGTTTAACTGTTGGAGTGAAGGTTATCCTACACAAATCAAAGAAATTAGTTAGTGAAGATTAATATAAATGTTGCAGACAGTACTCAGAACATAATATACAATAGATGTGATTATAGAGTTGTGATGATGATCAGAGAATGAAGATTCCTCTAAAAACCGGCAGAAGCCACCTTACTTCCAGTGCAAAAGAAAGACAACTCATCTTATTAGTTTCAAGATCCCTTTTTTTATCTTCTTGCAAAGAGTCTTATCAATTTGTCGACTAACACAAGGCCATGAAAGAATCCACCTTATTTAAACTTTCAATAAATTCTCAGATATCATAGTGAATACTTTTGAGCCATAAATATAACAGCATCAGGATTGGATAAAAAAGAACAATTGACACCCACTTGATGCGGCCGAGCTTCTCATCAACGGCGATAGACTCTTCTGAGAGAACACTGAGCTGCTCCAAAGAGTAAGGATGCTCCGGATCCTTGATATCCCTCACCGAATCTAATCGCTGAAGTCAAGAAACGACTCCAAAGTAGCATTATTCTTCAGGAAAAAAAATAAATCGGCAACGAATCCACGAAAAAAATTGACTAAGCATATATGGATTAACACAGAACAAATCCAAAAAAAATAACCTTGACGGCTAAAACTCATCGACAAAGAGAAGGAACTCACGCACAATAAAAAGGACAAGAGACACAAGTACTAAATGGTTCGCCCGTACTATCAAAGGCATAGGAGGACCCGGGAGTAAAGATCCATGAAATCCCTCAACCGATTGTCATAGAAAACAGAAAAAGACGCCGAACAGAACAATCAATGAATTGAAAACAAGTGCATTGAAGGAACGCACGAGATCGATGACAAATACATGGAGGGTTGGAGCAGTAATCCCCCTTACCTCTTGGCAAAAAATAAAATAAAAAATAAAAACTTTCCCTAAAGAGTGGCATCACAAAACCGAAATCGAGCAATTACATCAACAGATCGGAGAACAAGGCGAGCTAAGGAAAGCACGATGGCAGGATACCAAAAACATCGAGGGCGTCGAGGGCATCGTCGGAGTGGATATCCTCCGAGCGAATAATCCTCTCCCTCTTGGCGTGCACCACAGGGTTGGCGTTGATCATCCCCAGCGTCATGGCTCCGTCAGACCGTCGCTGAAGACTGCAGTCGCCACTCTTTTCTTGTCTCGCGCTCTTCGCTCGCTGCTTGCCTTTGACTGCCTCCGCGAACCAACGATTCGACTCGTTCAGATAATATTATTGGAAAATACCTAAATATACAATTTACTATATATATATATATATATATATATATATTGGGCGACACTTTGTGTGTGACCGTAAGCGACGCGCAGAAGTGGCGTTGCCAGCTTAATTTCCCTACAAATAAAATATTCCATTTATTCTCTCTTTCCTATCGCATGCAATTCAAAACCTCAGCGTGGGAGATTACCTAAATTA
>JBBMJZ010116554.1:0-22040 GCA_037833815.1 Zingiber zerumbet | reverse complement strand
GATTCTATTCAAGCAACATCTTACTGGAAGATTCAGTTCAATCGATTAGTGGTTCAATCTAGTCATTTGGAGGTTGAGCGGTTTATAGGGCTGGGCCTCCATTTGACTACCAATATAATTGTTAGTTGCTCAATGACTATATTTGCTAAAAAAATTGACTGCAAATTTTTTCAGTTGACCGGAGTCAGTCTAAATGGAGCTGTTGGATCCTTATAAAAGCTATGGAGAGTTTAGGGTTGACATGCATGCACAAAAATAGGTGATACTTTTCAGTGGACCGAGAGCTTACATCTCTCCAAGGGCTTTGTGGTTCGGGTTGAAGGCTTCATTCAACAAGTCATTGGTTATTTTTTTTCTCCTTAGCTATATTCATTTCATTTGCATTTGACAGAAAGATTACTTTATAATCATCCCGAAGGTTGGAATTGGGATTGTAAAAGACTTGCTATAATTCATCTAGGGTGTGGTGTAGGAGCAAAGTTTTCAAACCGCTTAAAAACAATTGCATTTTAGTTGCTCATTATGCTTACTATTTCTGCTGCAAGTAATACTTGTCATGATCAAGTACCCACGTGAGTACTAACAAGCTTGAATTGTTTTTGTATTTTTAGAGTTCTTATTTTAGGGTTTGATTATTAAACCTGCACCTTTTCTAAAACAATGTTGTGGTGTTCAACCCTTCACAAAGGTGCTAATCTTCTATGTTGTGGAGAAGAGGATCAATCATCTCCCAAATTGAGACGGAGGGTAGGTGATTTCCAAATCCAATGAAACTTTCAAATCTCAAAGCAGGCAACAGGTCTTCTGAATCAGGAAGAAGGAGAGTAGTCTATTCCTTTCCAAATAGAGAGGGAGAGATTGATTTTTTTTTCCAAATTGAGAGAGAGAAATTCAGATATATTTCTTCCTAACAGAGAGAATTTAAATTATACGTACTTTTAAGTTAAAAAACTAACTGTGGTATAACAAACTTACATTTATGATAAATGGCCGAGCACCTTGGTATATCTTATTTGCAAATGTCTATTGAGTTAATTATGGGAGTTTAACTAGAGCAATATTTAAACTTGAATTTAAAAGACTAAGGAATTAGAGGATTTAAGCAAGTAGTAAATAGAATTAAATTTGATCTTGTAAAATGTATAAAATGTAGTTTTATTAATCAAAAAAGAAACTGTAGTGATGAACTAAATTCATACAAGAGTTATTAATATTTTAGATTTATTATTTAGTAGTAAGGAGATATTGACAGTAGCATAAATGCTGATTAGTCAAAATGAGAATGGTTTTTGGTAGAGATGTTGAAGAGCTTGTGCTGCATACTAAGAATTGAGCTTTATGAATGAAAGTGTTAGGCAATTAAGAGATACTATGCACAAAATTTTATGCAGTAGATATTAAAATGTTAAGATGAATGAATAAAGTAACTAGAAAGGTAAAATATGTTAATATAAACTTTTTTAGGTGCAGCTCCAACAATTGATAAGATTTTAGAAATTATATGGTCATGTTATTAAATGGCGGAAGTAGCCTATAGTTAAGCAAACTGAGTTGATTTGAGTTAGCAATGTGTAAGAAGACAACCCAAAAATTTCAACATAACAAAATTAATAGCAATTTAATTCACGTTAACAATATGAATGATTTAACGGCTTATATAGGTCTGACATGATAAGATGTGTGCACTATGTTGCACATCCCAACAAGTGCTGGGAGTCTGGGAATTTTTTTTGTTGGATGCTACATCATTTTTTTTTTCATATCCTAATGATGGGTTCTTTTGATATGCATTGTTGTTTCTTCCAATACCTTCTAACCTCTTCTACTGTCATATTCAGACCTGGAAGTCACTACTAAAAGAATGCTACAGATGTACTGTAAAAATCTTACACTATCAAAGGACTTGGATCCTCAAGAAAACATGCATGGAGAAGAGTTGTTGTCAATGATCAGCAATATCCTTGTCGTCGTACGTATGCATTGGATTTCCCTCTTTTTTGCTGCTTAGTTCTTGTGCTTGAAATGCTTATTTAGAAAAAGTTGAATGGAAAATTAACCATAAATAACCTCAATTAACTAAGATTGAAAACAGAAGGATTGTTGTCAATCAGCAGCAAATATCCTTGTCTTCATACTTATTGATTGTTATGCCCATTTTTTTAGTGCTAAGTTCTAAGAACATGAAAGGTTTATTTATAAAAAAACAGTTGAACGAAAGAAGACCACATGTAACTTCAATTTACTAAGCTTGAAAACGTGCATGAAGAAGACTTATTTTCAATGTTAAGCAATATCCTATTGATGTACTGGGATCTCCCTCTTTGTTTAGTGCTTTGATCTAAGGACTGGCAATGTTTATCATGAAAAGGTTGAACATAATACCAACCGCAAATACATCAATGACTGAGCTTGCAGTTAAGATCAGCACATTTCCTAGAGTATGGATTTCTTCTATTCAATCACATTTCCTAGTGTATTGATTTCTTCTATTCAATTACATAAAATTTCATATATTTGGCGGCATTTGAAACAGTTTTTTGCCTGTGATTTTTTAGTACAAATATACCCTTGAAACATTAAATTTTTATGTGATGAATGTCAGAAACTTAAGCTTGCACAATTGTGGCTTATCTTTTGTTTGTATCTTGTTAGTCTTCATACTTCCACTCTGAAATTGTCTGTGGATTTTTCTAGTTGAAAAGGAATAATTAAAATTACCAGAGGTATGCTATGCGTTAATAACAAGTTAAAAAGAAATTTCCCAATTAGGCTTAAATGGGTTTAGAATCCTATCTTCATCATGCATTGAAGTATGCCTTGATACAAACGTATCTTGATTTTCATCCTATTGCAGCTATTTTGGCGCACACGGATATTAGGATATTTATTGGAGGCAATTATGGTTTTGGAATATGGGCTAACCATCAGAAGGTAATAATGATCTTTTAAAATTTGTTAATCTTAGAAAACTGAAGTGCTAAATATATGCTCTTATTTCAACATTTTATCAAAATTGAGTATTGATGTATTATATCGTTCTCTGTGAAGAAAAGCTATTTTCTTTAGAATTGGTTGCTTAAGATTTCTATTGCTTCCTGCATCTAAGATATTACTATAAAATATGACATGGATGGCATATTGGTCTGCACCACTAAGTTGATTTAGTTAAAGAAGTCAATTCCATTAATATAAGGACGTATGTAACAATAAACATGCATTGCTATCGACATCACTATCATTGAGTGGATTTTCATTAATTTTTAATTGACCCCCTTCTTTAAAAGTAGTTTTGCCTTTTCCTTTCTCTTTAGTAAAAATTGCAGGAGCTTTGCCTTTTCCTTTATCTACGGACTTTGGTTAGGTTTGAGATTGAAATGTTTGAGTATGTCTAGGACGAAATCTAGAAAATCAAAATTCTTGGTCAAGCTTCATCATCATCTTCCTCGTTGACATCTCCTTTAGCTTGTACTTTTTCAATCTACTTAGTAAGAAATTGAGATGGTCATTGTGGATCTCTTGTTTCATCAAGTAACAGATTCTCAACCTCAACAGTGCTCTACCAATTCATCATTGGATCTTCCTCACTTTGGACAAATCATCAAATGGGTCTATATCACTAGACTCATGTTCTTTCTTCTCTTTTATTATTGCTCTTAGTTGAAGACACATATGATAATGAACATAGACCATCTTCTCCAAGTGACGATAAGAAAGAAAATTTTGTGTTTTTGCATGAATGAAGGAGAAAATTGACTAATTTCTTCCGCAACCACTTAAAAACGTTGTATGTGAAAGAGTTCGTATTGCAACCTTTTTCAAATTTTGGATTGATCCTCCATATTGTAACCACCACTTAGTTATAAGATAAATAAGGACAAGATTAAAATGGTATTTATATTTATTGATAATAATTAGTTATAATTTTTGCTATTTATACCTGCATTTATTTATATCTGTATCACACTATAAAAGCATCGCTAAAAGAATCATATGTCTCTCGAAATAATCGATTTTTCCACCTAGAGTGGCCACTCAGTCACCATGATTTACTCCCTTCATTTGGCTGTGGGTCTGGTGGTGAGGGATGTTTGGGGTGGGTGAGTCACCATTGGCCACAATATAATATTGATACTCGGTGATTGTAGGCGTCTTCCTCTTTTGCTTCATGAATTAGGCAGTAAACGTTGCACATTTGTTACTTCTTGTCCATATCAACTTTACGTACAATGATGTATAATGGCTCTACTACTATAAGAATATATATGCAATATAGTCTTAAAATCTAATGGATATAATATTTTTTGCACCTCCCTACCTTCAGTGGTGCTAGAGTATCTAGAGACTTCTCAATCCTTAGAAGTAAACATGACCTTGAATCTAATTTTTTTTTAATGACGATTTTAACAAGAGAAATGAGTCAAACCTAGTTGCCCTTGGTCATAGAATCTCTCCATTAATAAATTTCCTCATTTAGATAAATTTTGTTAATGATTGACCGCTTTTCACTACCTTCTTCACCATGTCGAGTTTATCGATATATGCCATCATCAAATAGATTCAGTGTGTTGTGTATGGTATTTAAAATAATGTTTGATACTTTTACTCCAATAACTCTCAACCAAGTTGGCACCATTGTTTGTAATCATGCACTATATGTTCTATGCCTATCTCTTGAACTACATTATCTTCTTTGTCTCCTTTCTCTTTCAGTCCGAATATAAATATATATTTACCTTATTTTCTTCTCTTTCTTCTTTATTTGCTCTCTTTCCACCACACCATATATGGAAATTTTGGCTCAATACTGAAACAATATCATTCTACTCTCATATTGAAATTTCAACACGGCGTGAGATTTTGAATCTTAAATTTATTTTCTTTAAATTTTACATTACTATATATGATGAATAGCTTAAATCATGGTGGTTAATAATACCCTTTCATGTTGGTCGACATGAGCGAAATATCTGGATCCTTGTGATGACACACATATTCAAAGAAGAAGGTGACAATGCACATAGAGTCCTTTGAGACATGAAATATGCAAAAACTATGATTATGCAAAGCTCCTATGACTCCTCATCCTTTATGTCTTTGTGACTTTGCTTAGGGTTCAACGAAATTCAAGAGGAGTCATAGGGAGGAGTCTAGAGTTTGGTGGCAATGGGAGAAATCATGGCGAAGAGGGTTTGATATATATTTAAAATTTTCAAAGACACCAAAAATATATTTAAAATATTTAGTTAGAAGTCAACAATTTATTAAAACTTCCACTTCATAGTTCAGAGGTACAAAATTACCTAATTTTAATTTTAAATAGTTTGATGAATTCATACGTAATATTTGCCTTTGTTTGATGATAATCCAATGCAATCCTCTTCCTTTGCCCGAGCATGACAGTGTTTATTCGAGCCTACTGATAGAACAATATAAAATTTGTTTAATTATAGCTGAGAATATAGTATGGAATTGAGCTTAATGATGTCGGAAGATTCATATAACCAACTCTATTTAGTGGGATAAAGACTTTGGTTGTTGTATTCTAAATTAATTTATTTTGTCTCCTTAGTTTATATCTTTTTCAATGAGATAATAATTTTAAAAAAATCCTTTTATATGAAATGGAATGGACTTAAAGCTTTTGTGTGTTAAAATAATAATTATAAGTTATGGACCACCTTTATCCTAAATGACATTTCCCTCTTCGTTTTAACTAGTTTCACTTGCAAAATGGGAAGTTAAAACTACCAAAGGTTCTGAATTCCTTCACTTAGCTCCTTGAAGGATAATCACTGTAGATATAATTTTACAGTTGAAATCGCTATAGACATTAAAGGTTTTAAGGATGCATTACATATTAAGATTTGGGAGAGACATTTGGAATGAGTATTAAAGTAAAACAAACTTTATATAATTTATTAATTTGTACTTAATATTTCTATATATTAAAATAAAGAAACTTTATATTTCTATATATTTTCAAACATAATTTGCTAATCCGTTCTTAATCAATTTTAGCGTGTGCGCTTTGGGTTTTGATTTTCTCAAAAATTTAATTGAATCTTTTACATTTCAGTGATGGTTCCAAAGATATATTGTAGATATTTAGGTTGTGGTGAGTCTACTTGGAGCTAAAATTTAAGATAAGAGATGAATGAAATAAGTTATAGTCTAGATATAAGGTAGAATCTTATTGGATATTGCATGATCAGCGTGTCATCATTTTCATGACCATATAGCAATAAATACCACAATCTAGTCAATCAAAAGTAATTCTAAATTTGAGTTGGAAATTATTTACTTACTATGTCTATATTTTATGATTGTAATAAAATCACAATATTTTTAATCTAATGGATATAAATCATCAAAATATCCCTTAAATTTTTAAAGCTTTTATCAATTTCACCTCTCATTGTATATAATAATAATTTTAATGAAGATTAAGAAAAAAGATGTAGAAAAGTTAAATAGATATTAATCTTTGCATCTTGGTATCCGAAGGGAAAGGTCCTTAGCTAGACAATCTATCTCGTGTGCGTCCATCAATGCAGGCCATATAGATACTGAACTTTGAACATTCATATCAAAATCTTTGAACATTCATAAGCAATTTGAAATGTGTGTGATGGTAGACTCATCACCCTGTGCGAATAGCATAAGATCATTCACATATGTCAAGTGAGTGATGCTACTCAACGCACACATAGGGTGGTAGTGAAATCCTAGATGTGCTGCTGCATCCTGGAGGAGCCAAGAGGACACCTCAAGATTAATGCCAATAAGGAACAGTGATAAGAGGGATTTCCTATCCTCAAACCTTTCCTCCTCTGAGGTAGTCATACACCCCTCTGTTTATAGCTACTAAGAAGGAGGTGTTGGTGACACAGCGATTCAATATTCCAATCCACGTATAGTGAAGGAAATCTGAAGTTCTGTAGAGTAGCCTTCATAATGGTCCAATCAATTATGTCAAAAGGTTTTCGAAGGTCTACCTTGAGTACACACCTCGGAGAGACTCGCTTCCTTGCGTATTTCTTCAGCAACTCTTGTGCAAGGTGAATGTTGTATGCAATAGATCTCCTCTGGATGAAAGTTACCTAGGCCAACTGTAGTATACTGCCAATAATTTTTGTCATCCACATAACAAGGATCTTGGAGATGATTTTGTAGACGATGTGCAATACGAGATGGGTCTCTAATTGGTGACACTTAGGCAAGGTTTAAAATCTCAACCCCTACCGAAGTTTCAGTCCTAGACCGAAATGATACAGTTTCAATGTGTCATGTCCATATGGTTTCAGTATTTTTTTATTTATTTATATATATATAGTAATTATTAGATAAATATATTTATGGTGTATAATTTTAAAATAAATTGTATATTGATTTTATATATGTTCTCTATTATTGAATAACTTAATATTGTTAAAAAAATAATTAAATATAGTTTTCTCTAAAGAAAATTGATCTATCAATAACTCGAATTAAAATTGATATATTATGTTACTTGTTGGAAGCATTGGTTCTTCAAATTAAATAATCATAATTATATAAATTAATACAAAGATGCTATTTTATATATAATAATTATATAAATTAACTATTTATTTATTTAATTAATTATTAATTTCAATAATATATATTTAAAATAGTAAAAAAATCAGAATATCATTTAAATATTAAAATAGTAAAAATAAATAAATAAAATAAATAAGAATTATCAAAATATAAATTTGATTTATTAGAAATCTTTAAATTTTTTAGAATTTTAAAATAAAATTTAAAACTATAAAAAATTTAGAATATCAATTAATAAAATTTATTAATTTTTAAAATTTTTAAATATATTTTTATATATTTATTGGGATAATTTAATTAAGGTTTATTAAAGCTTCAAATAAGTATTACACTTTAGAATTGTTTTAATTAATTAAATCTATTTTTAATTTTCACCGAACGACGCTGCTCGTGCGGGACGTGTAATGCTGGAGGTTTTGTGCGTCGTGGAATGCCGCTAGCGGCGCCAAAGGCATCCTGCCATGACTCCGACCGCGCCAGTGGTGTCCCGCAACACCTCTTGCTCTGTAGAAGCATCGTATGACACTTTTAGCGTTGCAAGAAGTGTTTCGTGACGCTTCCAATGTTGCTAGAAGCGTCCCGTGACGCTTCCGGTAGCATTGGAGGCGTCCTGCGATTGCCGTTGACCTTCTGGCGCGCAGCATGCGCGCGTGACACGTGATGACGCATGACGAAATCGTCATGCGTACTGTGCAGGTTTTGCTTTGCCGTCAGAACGATAAAAATTGTCCATGCCGTCCGGCATGGAACGATATTTCAATCACTGTACCTAGGGCATGAGTGGCCTTAGGCACCAACACAATGAGCATATGGTTCCACTACTTTAGTAGGTGACCCGAAGTGAAAAACTCCATGACTGCTTGCTGTAGGTCTGACCCTACTGTGTCGCACATTGCTTTATAGTACTTTGCGCCATATCCATTCGTTTTGGGTGCCCTATCATTCCCAATTTCAAATAGTGGACCTCATGGCTTATGCTGTAGAGTTTTCTGTTGCACTAGATTGAGCATCGACCTCTTGCCACTAACTCCAATTTCCAAGCTGCTGCATAGTATTGCTGTGCAAAGGAGCTCATAATAACAAACTCAGCAACTCCCTCCTCCATGCTTAGTGGTGTATTCACTCGATTCCTTTGCTACCGACACAATTGTGTTTCGTTTGTTGTTGCGCTTGACATGGTCATGGAAGAATTTGGTGCTATGATCACTGCTCTTGAGGTAAACGGATTTAGTACACTGCTAAAAAAACAGTCACTCCGCCTACTGGGAAGTTAGCACGAGCCTCAAAACACCCATGTTTTGCTGTCGGAAGTCCTCTACCCAGCACCACACACTGAACGCTCTTCAGTTCTTCCTTCGTATGACAAGCCTGCTGCGTAATGTGATAGAAATGTTGCTGATTCAGAGTTCGAAGCTTGTTTTTCAATCTGTTTTGCTTCTATTTAAGGCTGAATTGCGCTGTACCCAATGTTTAAAATTTCGATCCGTGTTGAAATTTTGATTTATGATCAGAATGATACGATTTTGATAGTGTATCATGTTGTACTGATACAATTTGGCTACTTTTTAAAATATAAATATATTAATTAAAAATATTTTTATCAATATTTGATTGTTATAGATGCTTATTATTGAGTTTTATTTGAGATGTTGAATTCAAAATTTCATATTATTTTGTGAAATGTTTGATGTTTATTGAGTAAAAGTCAATTTAGAATTAAGAAATTCAATTTTTTAATTAATGGGGAGTGATGATACATGAATCTCTGGAATGGTGCAAGATAGCCATCCCATTGCCACAAAAAAATGAACTACTATGTTGCCAATAACCATATCTTGGGTTTGGTTGTGCCGTCTTATGCTTATCTATTTTATTCCCCATGACATGATTATCAAATCCTTGCTTGACATATTTTATGTGGCTAGAATGTATTCTTTTATTGATTTGAAGACTTGTACATTTAATTGCATTCTCTGTTCAGTACCTTTTTCTTATTATATTCTTGAAGAATCTTGTTCACATGTTTTTTTTTTCTGATTTTGTCATGTTAAACAGATATGTCTGGCAGTACAAGATTCAACTGGTGCATTTATATTCTCTTTTGGGAGCTCTGCCCCTGGCTTATGAATGGTAAAATTTGTTCTTGGTTGTGTTTGAATACATTTGTTAAAATCTTGTTGATCATGAGAACCTATTTAGTTACTTGTGATGTATTGTTCTATATTCTCTCTGCTTCGTGCTTGTTGAGTGTTAGTCTCCTGAAAGGTACTGTATGCTGGAAGTCAAGAATATCCTGGTTGAAACAATTTCACACCATATCTTGCCCCAAATGCTGAATTCACCACTTTGGTCGGAGACTGGTGATCTCTTGAGCGATTACTTGAAATTTATGGATGATCATTTAAGAGAATCTGCTGATTTAACTAGTGTTGCATACAGACATCGTAACTACTCGAAAGTAAGCTGGTTTTCATCTTGTCGCTGTTTGATTCTTTATTATCCTGATTGATGCTATATATGAAACAGAAAAGTTGCTCTTTGTTTATTTTGTACATCATGTGATTTGTCCTTCATGCTGTAAATGTAGGAAAAGGATAATTTACATTTAAATCATCTTTCTTGTTTTGTACATGATGTTGTAAACCATGAACTGTGATTTGCTTAAATTTTAAGAAGAGTAGCAAAGCTATTGGTTGGGCCCTGCCCAAGCTCAATTTCCAGTATGTAAATGTCGTCTGACTGACACATAAACTTAATGAGAAAACCGCTAAACTAGTATCAGAGAAAAGCATATCAAAAATTTCTTGTGGTGGGTTTCTACATTGACTCTTGAAAATCTAGGAAGCTAACTTGATATTAATTCTAGAATTTTGAGGAAAGACAATAAATATTAAGATGTCAAATAAGGCTGCAGTATGTGTATGAGCATAACTGCATGTGTACAATCAGACAGAATTGTATCAACAAATAATTAATGCTGCTCACTGATGAATTTGGCTACCAAACTATCAGCAGGTATAATAACAACACAAATGATGCAACTTTGAGACAACAAGTGAACAACACTAATCAGAAAGGTGAATTGAACAATTCAAACAAATAAAATGAAAGGGATAGACCAGGTGAATTGGTCAAATGTACTAGATGAATCAAATGGGTCAAATAGGTCAGACATTGTATTAATGAGGCAAAAATAAACCCGACAAAATAAAGATGCTTAGCAGACTGATCATACTGGACGGATCAAAGGACATGGATGGACTAAACATAGTGAATGACTTGAATAGTTAGACAGGTTGCAAGAGCCAAACCTAATTGAACAAGTCAGATGGATTTGAAGAGTCTGCTGGTTCTTACAAATGTATTGAGTTTCTCGAGCTTTGCACACTAGACAAATGGGATAGGCTAGGCAGACATGCTTGGTAGGCCGAACATATCAAGTGGATCAAGTCAGGCTGAGTTGATTGGATAAGTTAGATAGGCCCCTTGAAGAATGGGTCATTCCATTTGTTATATCACTTCATTTATTATTTATTACATTCTCATTTCCATACTCATTCCAGTCTGTTCAATTCTCTCCTTCTAGACATAGACAAGTATCTAACTTTATTAATATTAACTAGACTGCATGCTTGCATGATCAATAGAACCATAATATGTATTTTCATCTCTCAAAATCATGAACGAGTGAATTGTCAATTTCACAATCCATTCCTATAACCATGCAAATGATAAATCATGAAGGGTGGGCTAAAAATTTGTTTCCTTGTACATTCTGTTGGATTATTATGCACTCCCTGGTTAACATAAGTACAATTTACACACTATAGTCCAGCATTGACTCGTCCAGCATCACATTCTAATGCCTAAGTGTCTCTGGTATATAAGGTTCTAGCATCAGACTGTTGGGTTCTAAAATATGGGCTTCAGCCTATATCACATTATGCCACTACATATAGTTTGCACGAGTACCCTATGAATATCAACAACTATATCTGCTCACTACCAATATAAAACTTGTAATTAACAAGATAATCATAGTCAAACACCTGATTCATGAAGATAGTTTGATTCTCTCTAAACAATCAGTCACACACACCTCTTAGTCTGTGTTCTTTTGCTATACAATTTCTAATATCCTATTTTAGAAACATAATATCATCCACACTTAGTTATATAATCAACACGCATCATATTTCAAAATTACAAAACGAAATTTTAACAACATGCTGTGTCTCACCCAATGAAGCTGACAACACAGTCTCTTTCTTCTTGATAAAGAAGAGATGTTATAGATCCTATCTTTAGTCACAATATTCACACACTGGATTGAACCCATTGTTACTCATCATAATTCTTGACTCTAATATATTTTTAGTCATTCAACACTAAACCATACATCTCAACAAAAATCCATTTTAGCAGTAGATCAATCTGACGACATAATTGAATCTTGATTGGCCACATGGAAAGCAAAAGAATATCACTTAAGATGGATTTTGTTCCGAGTTGTCTCTGATTTGCTGAGCTCAGTGCTGTTGTCTTCTATGGTCATCAGGACTACAATCCATGTGTAAATTAATTTAATGAAGCCAGAAATATATTTTTTTATTTAAATTAAGTTCAATCCAAACTGATACTCTAAATTAATATTTTGTTAAAGTCCTCTCTTTAACAGTTTAGAACGTTGAGATTATGTTGGTTATTGTTTTCACTGCAACTGTTTTAATCAAGCTATAAGTTTGCTGGAACTGCAATTTGCTCCTACTTAAAATCATATTTATGCTCTATCAGAAGAAATGTAGTTCACAAGTCAGGTTTTAGCTTTATAGATTTGGGAACTCAAGAAAAAAACAAGTGAAATAGGTTATGATTTCTAGGTAATAGAGTTTGTTCAGTTCAAAGAACGCCTTGGGCATTCTAGTCGACTTCTGACAGCAAGGCTTGACGTGCCCATTTTGCAACTGAAGCAGAAGGCAAATAGTCTCGAGGAAGTTGAGGTACTTTGTGAATTTATTTTTTTCTATTCAAGATTCTTATTAATTTTTCAATAATTTGTGTTATTAAACTAATTTTGGATCTGCTTAAGATAACCTCTTTTATGTTCACAGTGTATCTTTGAAAATCTGAATTGTGGTTCCAAATTGCTTGAGATGTCAAATGAGGATAAAATGAAAATTTTGACATTTAATGAAGATTTTCATGCAAGACCTTGGTGGTCTCCTACCCCAAATATAAATTATCTTGCAGGTGAGGCATGTAGGGTTTTGCTTACCGTGATATCATTTTTAGTATGCTTTCCACTTGTGGATAAATAAAAAAACTCTAGTGCATTGCCTGCATTATTTTGTGATCTGCATGTGTATTTGTGCTGTTGTACAAGTTTTTTTGGTTGAATGTTGAATGTCTTCTTTCAATTATTCTTTTTCCTCTATTATTGCAGATAATTTTGAAGAAGGATTTCCATGGTTAAAAGAGAAATTGGTATGCTTCTTAATTTTAAGGAATTTATAGTACTTTGTAGAAAATTTTAATATGAGAATATTTACATCTTTTGGTCTTTTTTTTAACCTATTGGTCTTACCGTCTTAGCACTTTGTTTAGGCTTAGTTTTCATAACTAACAACTTATACAACTACGAAACAGCATCATTTGCGCAAATAGATGTCCAAAAGATGATATTTGCTAATTTGTTTTTGGATAACTCAAAAAACTATCATTTTAATGGAAATGGTAATTATTGAGAAAATATCAATATATTTTAATATTTTTAGTATTAAGACTATTCGTGAATAATGAGATTCCTTTTTTCAGAGAATTAAAACTATTCATGATTATGAACTTAAATTGTTACTAATAATTGTTTATCAATGGTTATGACTTCAAATCACTGTAATATAAACCTAGTGCAATAAAAATTAAAAGTTATTAGAATAGGGTTTAAATTAGAAATTTTAATTAAGAAGTTTTAGATTAGGTGGTTTAAATTTTATAAGTTTTATGGTTTTTATTTTAAATCGATGGAAAAAAAAAAGTAGGGAATCTTTACTTTAGTGTGATGAGTTATTTTAGGAATTCATCACGTATTTGCCAAGTATACAGGAAATGAATATTTTTAGGAAGAAAAAAGTCCTTTTTTCCCTTTATAAAAGGGTGCCTAATCCTCGTGTAAGATATTCTTTCAGTCTTTACAAATTTCTGATGTCTTATTTTGTGAGTTCTGTTTTATGTGCGAGATGATTATCCTTATGTCGCATAATTATGCCAAAGTAAAATATTCTGGTAGCATATCGACCCATTTTGAAGTTTCGATTTACGATCAGAACGATACGGTTTCGGTACCGTATTGATATGCTTTGGCATTTTTTAAATATAAAATATATTAATTTAAATTAAAAAATTTAATTTAGTTATTAAAAAACATTTTTTTTAAAAGGAAAAAATGTGGGATTGTGAGGGCACCACGACCCTGTGACTTCTCTAGGCCGCGATCTTGCGATAGGTTGCGGTGTAGGTTCAAGGCTATGGATGGAATGGTGAATTCCATTTATTTCGCTTGGCACGGTACAAAATTTTAACCCATGGTTGTCACTTTTGGTATCAACCCAAAATAATGCAGTCTTATGCCTAGCCAAGTTGACACTTGGCATTGAGCAACAAGTTATGTATGGATTGTGATATCATTTTGGACTTATTGATTCGCTATTAATATCTGAACTTATAACATACCTTATTAGTAAACTATATTCTAATGTGATATTATTAGGAGTTTCTACTGAAATAGACATCATGCATTTAGATTAGAGCATTAGTTAAGGGGCTGCCGCACTTCAGCGGCCTAAACATGCATTAGGTATATAGGAGCATCTCTGTAATTTTGATAGATGAATTCCAATTACACCTGAGAGATAGCCTAACTTCATTCATCAAAACAACTTTCATTCAGTCTCTAGACCTATCCTTTTTCATTCTAGTTTGATAAACCTTTTTTTTTTAATCAAACTAAGGATTTGTCCTAGGAATTTCCATTTTTATATCTGTTGTTTTTTCCTTGAATTTGAAGTTACCACTTTATAGATTTCCTAAAGCTCAATCCAAATTAAATATTGCTCATGGGACTAATGTTTGAAATGTCGAGTTGTGCTGGTCAACACAGATTAAATTTACTGTTTTTAAATTTACTGTTTTTCTAGTTGAGCGGCATACGACTAGTTGATTGGCATGCGAAACTCACTGATATTAAAGCTGTTGGAAGAGAGAGAGACATATATTTAATACTGCTAAGCTAAGTTGAGTAATTAAGTGGTAAAAGGCGAAGCGCTCACCTCCAGCGGCCTCGCTAGCCCGCCGTAGGACTAACACGGAGGAGGTAAATTACGGTGACTGAGGAAGCAAGTGGATGGGGTGAGTTATATGTTGAGTAATTAGGTTGTTACTTGGGATGACCTTGAACATAACCATGTGTTTTTACGTTTTTTAAAAAACATATTAGCTAGTATAAGTTCATATGTTAGTGAAAAATCCAATATAATTTTGTCTTCTTCATTTTTTGTTTTAAACCTATAATGCTCTTGCACTTTATCATATTCCTCATTTCTCACTTCTATATATTCATTTAAATCTCGTATTAAAATCATTTCGTTTGAAAGAAGTTTTTATAATTCCTCTAAGTCTTCTTAACACCTAGATGTAGTATCTTCTGATCTTACTCGAGGTACATATTTGCCAATTACATTAATTGTTTCTTTTGCCATCATTATCTTGAGAGCTATAATCCTATCCTATTTTTTAACTTCTTCTACTTCTTCCTTTAACGAACTATGTACAATAAATGCCTATTTCATGCGCCTTTAGCCTGTGTACCTGCATGAACCTTCCTCCATATCCGTGGGGCAGGCATTAGGGGGTCGCTAAGGTAGCGGATCTACCTTTTCTTTGTAAATACAAAATATTAATTTTTCTCTTAATCATCGTATTTGCTACCTCCATTGTTTTATCAGTGAACATAACAATGTTTCAAATCTAAGATAATTAGTTTTCCTATAATATTTATTCTTATCCAATCTATGATGCGAGAACTCTTACATATTTAACATTACATCCAATGGAAATATAGCGGTCCTTGTCGAAACGTTATAGTCGAATCCTACGTGTTCCTTCAGAACAATCTAACATTAACAACACAATAGCTTGATGGATTCATTTATTGAATATTTGTGAGTTTGACGTTGGCCAACAATCTAATACAATCCTCAATCTTTTTCATTCGGGTTTGGATTGGTATCAGCGACTTTCTAAGGTATTATCGTAACAAATATAAAAAAATTAATCATCAAATTCTTATCAAATGCTTATAAATAAATTTTACATAATTACATAATGTCATAAAAAATATCTATTCATTTCAAACAAAATTACAGTATCAGAAGTGAAGTTTCTTGATCCTTTAGATTTAAAATTGCTTCAATTGTATATAATTTAAAAGGAAAGCATGCACAGATTATGGAGAAGTAGAAAATATCCCATTTTTCATAGCCCATTACCATTCAATGATTTACATGCAAAAGTTTAATAGATTGTAAGTGTAAATTATTTTAAACGAAAGGAGTATATAGTTTACAAGTGACTAAAGATAAAAAAATTAAATGGTTACAAACATTTTTAATTCTTTAAACTTAGGTGATAAGCATAATCAACAAAAATCAACAAGACTAAATATGTATTAAATAATTAATTATAATCGAAATTTTAACTTCTGTTAAATAAAATTAATTAAATTATTGTTAAAAGTTCAATTAAGTAATCAAATTTTTTCTGGCACAACATGATATGGTATCAAAACGTATTGTTCCAGTTATAGGACAAAATTCCTATAGGGCTTAATATTTAAGACCATGCATGGGACATTTGGTATTTTAATTGTTTGATAGGCCTCTATAAATATATTTTGGTGGAAATTGGAGTAGCATTGGTAGAATTAGAATAGACAATAGACATAGTATATGCATCCAAGTAGGTATCAGAGAGCTCTGATGTAATTGAACACCGTATGCTGTGTAACAATTACAGGGTTTAAGATGAGCTCTCATGGATTTATTCATTATTAAGACAATGTTCATTTATGTGATTCTATATATTATAAAGTTTTGTTTTATTTAAACTTCTATTCATTACACCTTATGTTAAATGATTAATTATGTGGAATCAAATCTAAATAGACACTTGTCACATTAGCCAAATATGTTTTTCGCTTGTGTTGGTTGGTTGCAGTTTGCTTATGATTTACAGTCGGAACATATATTTTACTCATTTCGACTGGCAAAAATATGAACTTTTAAACTATGACCTATATATTTTCATAGCTAGCTTTGATTGCTTCATCAGGAGATGTATAAATATAATTAAGAAGCTCTGTTCCTCAGCCAAGTACATGGTCAATAATGTTAAGCTGTATGCTTGCTTTGCTGTCCCTTTTGTTTTTTCTTTTTTCTCTCTCTCATATGTGACATTTTTTATGATTGCTACGAAATGAGTTGATAGGACATGAAGGCCTTTGGTTCATATTTTTTTTGTTTCAACTTTTGTTTTCCAGGAAATAGAATTTGAAAATTGAAAAAAAAACTAATATTTATGATTATCTCTGGACATGATGTGGCAGTATTTTAATACTTGCAAAGAAATCATACCATCATATTCTTAATCCATATTATTCAATTGGCATCTTGACTGGACTTTTGATATTTTAATCTTCTGTTAGGATTTCAGATAGTTTGTGTGTTAATATGTAATCAAAGATTTGAGAGAAGTGTTTGTTTCTTTTCCATCCTTTTTTGTGTTTTCCTTTTTTGCTTCTTCATACTTAAAATTTCTGTGACATTTTTCAGAACAGGAAGAAGAAAGCTGTAGAAGAGGAAGGCATTGTGAAGAAATTAATTGAGAGGAAATCTCTTCTTCCTCGGCTAATCTATCTATCAATTCAGATCAGTCCCATTTCACTTAAAGAAAACGTGGGTAATGGCTCCTTACATGATGCTGATGCGATCGGAGAGATAAAATCGCTTTTGGAGAAATATGCTAGGAACATAGGTCTTTCTTTTGATGATGCAATGAGTCTGCTGCTTGCCGTCTTCAAGGGTCAAAAACCTCTAAAGGTATGTGAAATACCTATAATGGGATGTAATTATCTCTGGCATTTTCAGGAATTTCATATTGTTGAAATCTAGCTTCAAAAGCCTACTTGGCTCATGTATACATTTGAGCTTATTTACACCTATGTTTGTTTGGAAATATGACTAATAGGCATTACATTTTCTCCCACCCTTAAACACTGCCTGATTTGGTTTTCACCTATCCTTAAGAATCAGATTATCCAAATTTAAATTATACTTCTTGTAATGTTGTTGAGAAATTTATTTATTTATTCTCAGGATCTAGGTCCAGATATCATCAGCTGGCTAAACTTTACAGTTTTTGTTAATGCATGGAATTTATGCTGCCATCAGTTGGAGTCGCCCAGAAAAGATAGCTCTATGAATTCATGGAGTGTTGTAGATTACATGTTGAGGTCCTGTATTTCTGAGCAATTAACACTTCCAGAGACTGTACTTGCAGTTCCAGGAAGCAACCTTCCAGTTTTGGTGCAGCTGGTGACAGAGCCTTTGGCTTGGCATATTTTGGTAATTCAGTCATGTATCAGATCAATGCTTCCAGCAGGGAAAAAGAAAAAGAAAACTGGTTTGGTGGATTCCCTGAACTCATCCTATGCTCATGCTGTATGTGATTCAGTTCAGTGCTTAATTTCGGTGCTACAAGATATAGGCAAGTGGGTGTCTAATCAAATTAGAAAGTCCGAGGATCAGGATGTGGACAGACTACTGTCTCATTTACAGAGAAGCAGCAGCAAGGAAGAACTAGGCTCTATTCTTTCTATATTAGAAGCGAGTGAATCTATGAGCGTGTCTGAAGTAGGAGAGAGAATATCAGCAGCTTTACAATCGTGGAGTGCTGCAACCGTGTGCAGAAAAATATCTGCAGCTCAACATAGCTTGCTATCGCAGTTTCTCAACATATGTGAATCCAAGTTGAAGCTGCTATATTCCATTAACAAGTCGATATAAGACTGGCAGGCAGGAACTGAGGTGAGTTTTTGTATTTGGAGCTCGTGATGGCAATACACAAACAATGGTCACCTGATATTGCCTGTTGACTACGAGCAACAGCCTCTCCCATTCAGACTCCATCTTTTCTCCCGACAGCATGTGCGGATTGTAAATTTTTGAATATGTTAATTCTTGTAATCCCTTTTATCTTCCTCTTATGATACCAATGAGGTATTTACAGTGAGGTTTTTCTACATCTGTTTAAATCAGGATTACATTCCATCCCTTGAACATATGTAAACACTTCTACTGTTTGAATTTTTAAGGAAAATGAAGTTTGCAAACTAGTTGATCTCTTCTGGGAATTGCAGAGGTAAGTTGAGTTAACTGTGTTGGGAAAGGGAGTTTGATTGTTCAGCTGGCTGTGCAGAGTTTGTCAAATTGAATATGGATCAATGGTGGACATTGCTTGGTGGAAATGGACAAATCTCTAGACGAAAGTAAATAAGAAACTATTTGGAGTTTAATTCAATTGGAGATTGAGAGAGTAAGGAATGATGTTCAAGGGCTGGTGTGGGGGCGGGCAGGGCTTTAAATGGATAGTTTGAGATGTAGAAGGATGTGGATGTGCCTTGTAGACGGCAATAGAGAAGGATAAGTTGCCATCTATTGCAAGTTACTATGGCAGGAAGTGGATATTCTTGACAAAGTTGTACTAGGCCCTTTTTTACAGGCATTATAGAGCGATCGTTGGATACAGTGCTTCCATTCCTTGAACACATTAGTTTGGGTTGTTACGCATGTTTCTTGCCGATCCATCCATGTAGCTGTGGCCAAGACTATTTGTTAGTTCTCTAACTTAGGCAATCTTCCATGCTCTTAGGTGCTTTTTTTCCCCTTCTGTCAGCTCAGTTTTCTCTATTCGTTATTATGGCGGCTACTTCTACCTTGCTTTGTAATTTTTGGTAAATGCAATAGTGTATTCCTTATCATGTTCTTTCATGAAATGCCTCTCCATAGCCAGTTCTGTAGCAAGTGTACCTTGACTTTGGTACCACGTATTCACAGTTCAATCATAAAGCCTTTAATTTGACCAAGGTATGTTTTTAAAGTTTTCCTAGCCACTTTGGTCAACCTCCTTCACCTTCACTTAACCTATTCTCACCACTTTGTTCAAAGGTTTCTAACAAGGTTGAGTTGCTCTTTTAGGCCTTTCAATTTGAAGTGACACAGTCAAATGGATACTCAAGCTCGTACACAAACATGCATCCTTTGTCCCCACAGGGTAACATAGTTCATATAAAGGTATTACTGTCAATAGACACTTGAGTGTATCGCTGATTGTTTCAACTCTTCCTTGCATGAGTTGTTATTGCTGGGCAAAACTCTGTGATTTACCTCGCTTCTAGACAGTACCATGAGCTCATTATAGTGAGAGTTTACGAGAAAACGTTTTGCCTCAACTTTTAGACATTATTAAAGCTAGATCATAGTAAAAGGTAATTATGTTCGTCCTAAACTAGGGATGTAAATGAATCAAATCAAGCCGAATATGAAGAAAAATTTACGGCTCGAATTCGTCTTGAATTAGTTATATCGAGCTCGATTCAAAGCTCGAAAAGTTTAAAATTTTTAGCTCGGATTAAGTTCGAATCAGAGCTCGGGTTTGAGTTCGGCTTGAAAGATTCTAACATGTTCATGAGTTATTTGAACTATTGCTAAAAAATAAGTACTCAAAAGGTTTGAAATTTATTTATTTAATATATAATTATATTATATTAATAAAATATTAAGATTTGTGAGCAGCTCGTGAACTATCAAACTAAATAATTTGGGTTCAAGTTTAACTCAAAAAAAAGTTCGAACAAGTTGGGTTCAGCTCGAATTTAATAAATTTGAATTGGAATCAAATATTTATCGAGCCGACTCGAAAAGTTCTAGAACCGACTCGATTCATTTACACACCTACCCTAAACACCTTCTTGCAGTTCATCCTTAAGTTATGTGAAAGGATGTAAATCATGGGCACAGTTTATAGCCGACCATCAAAGAGGCTGAGATAAGTTTTTTTTTTTTTTCTGAGAACATGCGTCTATCAATAATTAATCCGTTCTAACTAACTGGGCACTCGTGTGAGGACGATATTATTAAAGTTAAGAGAAGATTAGAAAACGGGATGAGAACTCAAACAATATTTTTTCGGGAAAATTCTCGGTTTGGTCCCAAATCATTTGGTCGTTTAGGTCCCAAATCTTATTTGTGACCTAATTTAGTCCCATTTCTTTTTAATTTTTTACCCATTTGATCTTTCCGTCAACTAGTAGTTAAAATTAATGGAACAATCAAATCAATCCAAAGAAAAATCCAGAATAAAAGCCCTAATGCCTCTTCAGATAAATTGATTCTCCTCTTCAAATCGTCATCTTTGGCGCTGCCTCTCGCCGTCCAAGAGTCTGCTCACGTCGCCATTCAATTCGTCACCTCAATCGGGCAATCATCCTCCACACTCCTCTACAAGCTCAAGGTAAGACTTTTATTCGCTACTAGTTTGTTTTCAATTCGATTTTTCAGTCTAACTCTTTTCAGGAATCTTGTTCTTCTCATTCTTGTCACGTGTTTCTTTCTTCTTGAGTTACGAACTCAAAAAAAAAAAAATTAAACTTTGTTGAATAAGAAATTATTGTAGGTAGAGTAACGAAAATTAATGTTGTTTCCGTCAATTGTTACATGTTTCTTTCTTCTTGAGTTATGGACTCATTTGTTACAATTATTTGGGTGTTTCCATTGAATAGGCAGAGCAACGAAAATATCAGAACTTTCATGACATGAGATGGCTAAAAAGTTAGGATACGAATTTGGGTGCAATTGCAAGTTTGGTTGCATTTGAGGGTGAAATATCCTTTTTTTAGTCCAATTATAGTGTCATTAAGATGCAAAAGCTAATGAGTTAGCTAGGTGTACGAGTGAAAGTGTGAAACTGCTTTAATTCCAAGATCATATTCCTTGATTAGATCAATGCTTCATTTGTGAGAGCAAAAGATACAACCCTTTGTGAACCAAATTAAATTACATGAGTGCTTGATTTGTGCATACTTCAAATCAGAATAAAGGAGCCTGCACATTTACTTACTTTACTTCCTATTAGAACATATTTTGGCGTCAAAATGATGTGAAAATGTATCTTGTACATCCAAATTTTTAAGCTAATGGCATATATCAGTCACATAGATCTTTACTAGCACATCTATGATCTGTGAACAAATTTGACCTTTCCATTTCTCAACCCTCTCTCTATTTTTTTGAAATCTGCCCATCAAAAGATTTCGTATTATCTCAAACATCTCAATTATTGGCTTCTCC
>JBBMJZ010116454.1:0-22043 GCA_037833815.1 Zingiber zerumbet | reverse complement strand
CCGAAGGGCAGGATTCGAAGAAGTGCAGAGCAGAATAACCTCCACAGCAGTTTCAAGCTGAGCAGAATTAAAAGCATCGTTGAGATCCTTGTCAACCAATTCAGCGTCTCTCTTCTCTTCATGTAAAGTCTTGATCTGCATTAGACATTGGTTCACCAATTAATAGATAAAGGCCACCAGACGGGTAGCAGAATAGCTACAAGGATAGCAAAAATTGCATAAATGTGTGTAAATTATCATACTTTTGATAGTAAATAGTGTCAAATATCAAACTTATACACTAAAACATCTCATTTTATTTTCAAGCATTATTAAAATTGGATGATGTGAACAAATGAGGTAGGAAAAAACAATTGTCAGAATACACTCACCCAGTCGAGAATCATTCCTTTCTGGGCATTACCATTTCCAGAACTCATGGTCTTTTGGCCTATGATCAATTCCAATAGTAGGATGCCAAATCCATAAACATCAGTCTTCTCGGATGACTGCCCAGTAGAGAGATACTCTGGAGCAATGTGTCCTACAGTGCCACGAACTGCAGTTGTGACATGAGATTCTCTCCTATCTAGAAGTTTTGCCAATCCAAAATCTCCTACCACCGCTTCAAAACATTCATCAAGTAGAATGTTTGCAGCTTTAACATCCCTGTGAATTATTTTCGGGTTACATTGTTCGTGCAGATATAAGAGCCCTCTAGCAGCACCGATTGCAATTCGTATTCTCTTGTTCCAGTCCAAGGATGGTTTACTATGAGAATGATCTGCAAACAGTTAGATGAATGAAACCCATGTACTGAGATGAATGGATGGAAAAAGAGCACAAATTTCTAACCAAGGGACAATATCCCTGACTAACCATAATGCAAAGTATTATACTCTAAATCATTCAAATCATCAAAGAATAATCAAAATATAATTGTGTGGCAAAACATTTCTTGCATGTCCAACTAGAGCAAGTCAAGTGATAATAATGTAGATACATTTTCCTTGAAAGAAACCAAACTAATTCTGGAGCTAGAAATTTTTTCCCGAGGAATTCAAAGCTACAAACTTGATAAAACCATCTGATAGTGTGGTTTACTGACTTATATAATCATTCCTTATATCCCCATATCTCAAAACTACCACAGTAACAAGACTACTGACCTCTTAAACGATCAGCCACACTCCCATTTGGCATAAAAGGATACACAAGCAATCTCTCATTTGTGGTCATGCAAAATCCATATAGTCGGAGTAAATTCCTGTGCAGAGCTAGGCCAATCATTTCAACTTCTGTTTGGAACTGTACTTCTCCAGTAAAATTTGGATCCTTTAATCGCTTCACTGCTACCACAGTTCCATTTCTGAGATGGCCTTTATAAACAACTCCAAACCCACCTTGACCTAATACAAGTTTGGCACTAAAGTTTTCTGTTGCGATTTGTAGTTCACGGAATGGGAATCTCTTCAAATGTCCCATTTCAAATTCATAGTTTTGATCTGCAGAGAATTCAGTAATATGAGTAACCAGTCTATCTTCATGATCACAAAATAGAATACTCAAATATACCATCTCCAGCAAAATTCATGCTCCATTTGCAGCAACGTAACCAGAAAACAAGCAGTAGCAAAGATAATATTAAGGTACAACCAATACTTAAAGGGATTGCAACTGCCAACTGATGGTTGTTAGAATGTTCCAAAGCTCTAGTTTCTGCAGGAAGAATAAAAACAAGGTTCAAATCTTTATGATATGGTACAGCAAGTGATAAATCCAGATAAGAAAATGAATTACCATTACTTGTTAGCGTTACAAGTGCACAACCATGCAAATGAGAAGTGTTACAGAGTAACTTATTACCTGCAAGACTATACATTCCAGAGAGAGTTACAAATAATTCATTAGCGATATCTTTGATAATATTTGCCAGAGAAATGGAGGAAAACAACATTCTAACAGACCTATCATCGTCAACAACATCAAACTAAACTGTGTTTGTCCCAACTTTTGAAAGTGGCTACATAAATTTTATTCCTCGATTGAGCTCTAAGCAAAGTATATCATTAATAATATGAAAATTAATTAAAATATTTTTTTATTATATTTGCCAGTGCTGTGTCGGATATTTATTGAACTCTCAAGATCTACCACTCTAATAAATTCAAGTCTTCAACTATAAAATTAATTTTTCATTTTTTGACTAAGTACATACTTCTCATTTTATTTTCTCTCAAACTATACTAACTAATTGAGCTACACTAAATTGCCGGCCCCCGATATTAGTTTTACTAACCTTTCCATCGATCTTAGCATTCTTATCTTTATTACATGAGTAAGATAAACTTGTTGACCATATTGCTCCTAGCAACCCACAACTTCAATTAATCAACTACAGTAAGTTGAACCACCGTCCTATTCCTTACAAACTTACCAACTCAGATAAGTGCAATCCAAGATGTAAATGGAACAAGGTAGCTTCATTAATTACGTTAATTTTCAGCCATCTAATATTTTTTACAAGATTATAAGCCACTATTTCTGCAAGCCACTGCTTACAAAGGTTGAAACAAGATGAGAAACAGGAGTAATAAAAAAAACACCACATCTAGTTGCCTAGATCAGCATCAAGATTAACATTTGATGGAACATGTAATTATAGCTTTAGTTTATCTTACAATAAGTTATGCAATGCTAACTTAAGAAATGCTACACAATATTTAAACATAAGAAAGTTAAATTGCTAACAGGGAACTGAGCAAATTGCAATATTTTTTATCTTAAACATAGCATAAAGTGCAATCTTTATTTAACTAGAGAAAACTTGGCCGTAGAGTTAAAAATTAGATAACTTTCATCGTAGTGGTAATTTTTAAAAGCTTCTCAAGCAACAAAATGACAGGTGACAAGAATTATATAATATCTGGATTTATCATTCTCACCTGTAATCATTTGCAAGTATCTTTGGGATTGGACCAGTTAAGTTATTGAATGATACATCTCTGCAATAATCTATACATAAGATTTACTTGGGAATTGACACAGAGGTGTAGAATAATCTAAAAAGGAACATACAAGAATAAGAGACCCGAAAGATTAGCAACTGCTCCAGGAATCTGACCAGACAAACCATTCCGGTTAAGTCGCCTGAAGAACAGCAAAGTAATAACAATTAAAACATTAAGGGCAAGAATAAAGAACCTTTACATTTCAAAATTTCACATACATGTAAACTAACTGAGACAGAAGCCCAAGAGCACTTGGAATTTCTCCAGTGAACTGGTTACCAGAGATGTCAAGGGTGTTCAGCTGTGACAACTTTCCTATTTCTGGAGGAATAATACCTGATATTTTGTTATTTTGCAATAGCCTGAAATCAAAGATATTTTCATTATTTGGTCAGATAGTGTAGTTTGATGTAAAGCCAGAACTGTCTATCTACCTCTCTTCTCAAGTTATTCTAATAAAAATCTTAGGCCATTTTATGAGGGCGCACTTAATGTTTGATATTTACCAAAAGACACATCACAAGTTGGAAACTACAAGACACCTCATTCTCAAAATATCTATAATCGTTTTAACGCATCTATTTTTCTTTCAAAAAATATTTTGGTGATCTTTCAGTGACTAAAATTAACGATGGCATGAATTATTTTCTAAAAGCACAACAAATTCAATAGTAGCTAAATCATCGTAATGGTCTTCTAGTGATAAAATTCTAAAAGTAAAGGCGTGATTGAACTCCTGGGAGAATCATCAATGCAAGACAGTCACTTATTGTCATTTTGACCATTGAAAAATCTTAAAGCACCTTAATCATCCTCTAGCAATCAAAATCAAAAAAGGCCATGTATAGACTCTTGGGAGCATCACAAATAGTTCTCATATTGTCACTGTTATGATGACTATGAATGATTATTGAAGTGTTTTAGCCAAACTACCTTGATAGCCTTCTATTGGCCAAAATCAATGGGGAAAGGTATGAATGGATCCATGAGAGCATTATGAACATAATAATGGTTTCATATTGTCATTTTTACCACTAAAACCAAAAACCATCAATATATATTCTTGTATAGGAAAATAATGAAGGTGTTTTGGCTACAACAGCTTAATGGCCTATGAGTGGTAAAAAAAGAGGAGTATGAGATAAAGAATAGAGTTGATGATCCTCCAATAGTTCATTCATATCCTTAATTCTAGATTTAGAGACGTGTGAACAATTATAGTGATTTTTGGCAAAAATATGATCCTCGGTAAGATAGCAAAAATCTTAGCTATAGCTTTGCAATTGGCCTTGCGTGCAAATGAGGTCCAGGGCAACTTCTATATTTTCCTCAATTTTCCAATTATTAGAAAGATCAAATTCAGTCTGTCTCCAATGCTTGCCATTTCGCTAATCTTTTTTTGAGATGCTAAATATTAGTTTATTTTTATTTTTGTATTTCTTACAAAGTTTGCAGGTGGCTTAGGTTGCCAATGCTCGGCGACAGCGTCCCAGACAAGCTATTACTCGCCATTTCCCTGCACTCCCAACACAAAAGAGTAAAAAACCCTAGCTGAAATGTAAAACACGAAGGAGAGAAACAACAGAAGAGTAACCCAGACAAGGAGATGACGAATCCATCGGAGGAACAGCCGACCATGAACCACGTGCAAGGGTCGACGGAGTAGATGTCCCAGCCACCCATCACCCCGGCCTCATCTCTCATCCTACTCTTCACCGACATCAGAGCCGCCACTGCATTCTTCGACCGTCACACAAAGGAACATTTTTGACAGTAGAGGAGCAAAGCCTCTTGATTTACCTTCGTAGTTAACGCCTTTGGGCGAAAGAAGAGGGTCGGAGGAGCGCGCACTGTGAGCCGAATGCAGGATGAAGAGCGGAATCAACAGATAGCGGCAGTTCGCCATTGAGGGCGGCAACTAGCGAGACGGTCGTCACAGTAGCAAGGTGTTTGAAATGAGGGGGGTGAGGCCTCCGTTTACAGGAATCGCTGCAGTCGCTCGGCTCAAGGCCTCGTTCTCCGCGCGTAGGGCTAGGGTAGGGATTAAAAAAGGGAGACATTGGAGCGGTTCGTCAAGATGTAGGATAATGAAACAGGGTGAGCTGATGGTAGGCAGCTGGTGATTTCATGGAGAAAGGCGCCGTAGGCGTTGGAAGACGGTGGCGGTGACAGATTGCGGCCTCGAGATGCGGGAGCCATGTCGACGATGGCAACACTGCCGGATCAAGCTTTTATTTGGGTAAAATATCTATTAATTAATCCAACCAATTTCTTCCCATTTCATCTGCACAAAATTACAAGAAAAAAAAAACTTTATTGTGTCGAGGATCCGAACCACCATGTTCCTTAACTCCGCCGGCAAGAGAGGAAAGAAAATATCCAACTGAACTTCAGACAATTGTCATGGGAAACACCACTAGTCTACGCCAATCAACGGAAATGTCCATTAATAGAGAGAGACACAAGCATCGCCAGAGCACAAAAAGAAAGGCAGACACAAAATCTACAACCTAACTCGACATTTCTGTTTCTACGCTACTCTACATGGTTGTATAAGACCGGACACTTTGAGAATATCATTGTTCACGGCGATGGCAACGCCAACACTGGATCCGAATCTGAATCCGGTCGAGGTTGGTGCTCGAGGGACCATCGCATCGTTGATGTCACGAGAGATCGAGCACCTTCGACGGATGAAACTAGATCATGATTTCGCCAAACGGAAACAAAACCAAGCAAAAGGAAACGCACCATCGGTAAAGAAGAACAAGAAGGACAAGCAAGTGGCAACTGCAACCAACGGACGGTTCCTTCCTAGGATGTGTTCGACTGCCGACGTTGTTCATCAGGTTAAGGTGGAGAAGATGGCCGGAGTTAGGTATCAGAGCCTGAGAACATACGCAAAAGGATTAGACGGGTGACAAAGCATATGATTTGGAAAAGCTTCCGGATTTTGCTTTTCTTATTACTGCATCGTGTCTTAATTTTGTTGTGGAACTGAGAATAAAGAAACAGACAGTATCCGCATGCAACTTCTTTAAAAAATAATACTAATAATAATAATTGTAAGGATCAAATATTGTCCACATAGTAGGTTAGTAATATCGAGTGCAAGAAAAATCATAAACTAAACTATTAAGTGATGATCAGTTCTTCCAAACAATACATCTTAGTCAGCTTGGCACTTTATGCCGAAAGAGGAATTGGCCTCACAGCACTCTGTATCCGCTGGAATGCTATCTTCACCCTCTCCTTAAGACTGTCATCGTCACATTCCACTTCACCATTCTTTCCATCAAGCCGTGCAACATTCCCGTCAACTGTAACAATCAGTTTTCCTTCCTCTCCAACCTTGACATCCCCAAACAAGGAAACAAGTAAACTGTAGATTACTTTATGCGCCATTTTATCTGTCTCCTCCTGTGTCTTTTCGACTTCTGCAACAGCCGTTACCTTTGGACCTTCTCGACTAATATTCAAGATCATAGCTACAACAGAATCAGATACCATATCGCTAATAGGATCCGATGACCACTGCATTGTCAAATAGTTCTCAGATTCCTGCCGTATAGACACCCTCTCATGCACGATTAGTGTAGGCACATCAGGCTCTTCGGTAGGAGCCTCAACACTCTCATAAATTTGCTTTAGTCTGTGTTTAATAACTGAAAAGGCACCGGAATAAGGAATAGAAATTCGCTGGGTAATGTTCGCAGTGGACAGCTGAGAGAAGACATGGAGGTCGTCTGGTGCCATTATCTGATATGTGAAACCCTTCTTGACTAGTAAGCCACTAACTGTTTCTCCTACTTCTGGTGTTTTCTCAGCTAGTCTTCCAATAGTTTTAGCCATTTTCTCAGAAGTGAAGTACATCTCCACTGACTGGCAGTTTTTAGGTGACAAAATCTTTATGTTTTTATCAACAAATTGAGCAATTAGCTTCTGCTTAAGTCTTCCCATCTCATTGGCTTCTCCATGTACAAGGATTATGTTTGGTGGCATAAGCTCATTCAAGAAGGCACTTGTCTGTGCAAAGTCGGCATGGGCCGAAAAGGAGATATAGTATACTTGCATGTTAAGAGGAGCAGTGAGACCATTCATGAGGGTGACTTCTTTTGGTTCATAGGTGATAGTTTTCGCCAAGGTCCCTTCGACAACATAACCAGGAAGCACACATGCATTTTTCTTATCTGCACACCATCTATCAAATAGTTGCCTTGAGAGACCACTTTGTAGACCACCTGGACTTGCCATCACAACTGAGGGACCAATATCATCAAAATTCTCAATGCTTTTCAAAGGATTAATATGTTTGAAGTCAAAGGGGTTTGAAGTTGCAAATTGGTTCCTGATCCTCTCATTCATTGAATTTATGTAGGTCTGATAGACAGCCATGCATCTTTTAGCAAGGGGTGAAGCATAATATATGGGAATGTTATGGAGCTCTGGATGATTTGACCAGTACTCATCAAGGATGAGGAGCAGCTCCTGGGCTCTTCCAAGGGCAAAAGCAGGGATGAGCACCCGACCACCTTGGGAGATTGTTGAATGGATAACATCAGTAAATCGCTTCTCCCGAATAGGGCGTGGTTGGTGTAACTGTACACCATAAGTGGATTCTATGATACAGATGTCGGGAGAAAACTGTGGGATTTCAGCAGCTCTGAGATGACGATCCTCCTCACGGGAGTAGTCTCCAGTGTAGAGAATCCGGACACCAGCAATGTCAACCATGAACATGGCAGCACCCAAGACATGACCAGCAGTATAGCACCAAAAACGAATCCCATTGACTTCCAGCGTCTGGTGAAAATCAATGACCTGAAATGGAAGTAATAATCATTCCAAAGAAATATTCAGTAAATATAAGATCCTGCAAATATGTATCTTCATGCAGAAGTAAAGATACATAGAACATGGAATGAGAGTTGTATGTAGCAAGGCTAAATACCATCCCAAAGATGCTTAGGGCACTTGAGTTCTTACTCTCGAGTCTTGACCATAAAATGGCAGATACATAGAAAAAAAAAACAAATCATTTTTTATTCATACATTTTTCACTTTGGTTTGTGTGAATGAAAACTAAGAACTGACAAGAAAATGTACACTTCTAGGATTTCAGAAAGTGTTTTCAGGCAGTGTTAGCTGCATAGAGCATATGTGTAATATGGGGGCAATATATACAATAATTAACAATGCTAAGTAGATCATGTGCATATAATTACCATCTAAAGAGTTTATCACTTGAAGTTAACAACTTGAGCACTTGCAAGTTACAAGCTATCAAATAGAGAAATAGGCAGCTTGGGATTTAACATTTAAGTCAATTTGGTTTGATCTAAATTAGTTTAGAGTTAAATAAGACTTTTAGCCTGAATATGTGGTCTGCAAATGCACTTCATAGCCTCGAGGGGGTCACATATCCGATATGCTATGGGGTCCCTTTCCAAATCCATCAACACAGTCACATAAGCAGCCTAAATGATAACTTTTTAAAGCAACTTTCTCTTCATCCACATCAAACATGATATGTGTGCCAACCTAAGACGGTTTCTTGTTATACTGAGAAATTTGCATTTTACAAAGGCCATGAAAATCTCAGAGACAGATTCTCAGATGTTTCATCTTCTTTTCAGGTCTTTCATCTGTGGTATATTTATGTCATTCTTCCCTAACCATATTTCTTACGTTAATGTCAGTCATATTTGCAATTATTTGTTTTTAATTTGGTTAAAACAATTCATGATTTGTTTCACTGGAGAGAAACACACCCTTAAAACAATAACAATTCATGTAAGTAAAAAATTTCAACTAAATCAAAGTACTCAACATGGAAATATATAAATACAATTTCTACACAGATAACAATCATGAATGCCAATTTTTGGTAAAGAAAGGGTATGGATGTCACAACATTAACATATTTATTGTTTTGAGGGGTAATATAGACTATGATTTTATCAAGCATACCTCAATTTTGTCCATTGATCGTAGAATGTCTTGCTCATCAAATAGCATATCCTCAACAGAAACTTTGCTCACTTTGACATAATCCGACAAAAGAAGCTTGTATATAGCTTTTGTAGCATGTGTCATGAAAACCCGACCTTTAAAAGTAGTCTGTAAATAGAATTGCTAATATCTAAGCATGCAAATTCATGTCAGAAGGTAGCTTGAATTTTATTAGAAAAAAATCACCTTCTCCAAGAAATATGGAAGTGATGCAGCATGATCAAGATGAAAGCTGTAAGTTCAGGAAAATTCAATCAAATTAGATCAGTTTGATCCCAACAGTGAATAAGCAGAAATCAACAACTAGAAAAAATGTATGTTTTTAGTATGAGCATAAAGGGACTATATGAGATTAGACTTCCTAGATCCAGTTTCTCACAAGTTCAGTAGAACCTGTGAGTTATCCAATATTCAGCATAACTACATTTGGAAATGAACATCACTTGGAAATTCATAAAACGAAAAAATCATAATCTATTGAGACAAACTTGAACTTTAACATCAGATGAAAATGGAACATCTTTGTTTTAAAGAGATTGGCATCAGCAGATACATCCAAACTGATCATTTACATTATTAAACTAAGCCAATGATGTTACTAAACAATGGTGAGGAAAAACAGCAAGGAGCGACTTATTCAATCAGTTTTTTGCAAGAAGATAATCGGCAGGTGATAGGAGGGAACCAAGAGGCGATAATAATTTTTTTTTTCTATTTATAAACTCTAACTGAGAACACTGATAATCTGGTGCATTCTAATAGCCTAGAAATGGCGCCCAAATATTGAACCTTTATGTCATGTTTTCTTTAATTTTTTTAAGAAAAGGGGTTGCAAATGGGAAATAGGGCATACTGCGTGACGAGAAGCACATCGATTGTTGAGGGGTCGATCTCGTCAAAATAAGGCAACGCAGCCATCCCGGAGTATCCCGGGTGAATCCCGCAATCGAACTGTCAATCAGAACCAAGACACAAGTTCAGACTATATTCTACCGCACAGCGACAAACGCATGAAGCAATGAATCAAGGCAGAGGGGAATACATCATATACAAGCAAAAAATAGACAAGGTTACAGTTTTCTACCAAAACATTCTTTCCTCTGTAGGACATATAGACGCAGGATCTGCCCACTTCATTGCCCGCCCCTAGCGGGGTGATGATAAGCTGGTCGTCCTCCCTCGCCGTCGCCGTCGCCATTGCCGACGGCGTCGAATCCTTCCTCTTGAGAACCGAGCCCAGCCCTGTCACGGACGACGCCATCTCGCCGGCGCGAAATATGTATTTGCTGAATTCCAACTACTGCTAGGGTTTTGAGAGGGGAGTAATTCTTCCAGTAGGACAGGTTGGGAATGAAAGCTACGGGTCGGATGCGCAACTTCCATCCGGCACCCGGTAAGCGGCGTATTGCAAGTTGCACTAGATATATACATCAAATGAGATTTTTTTTAAGGAAAAAAAATTAAAGGCAGTGCAACTACCAAAGTAGCTCTTATAATAATACTGAAATTCTTTTCCAGATAAAACAAATAATATAAGACATTAATTGCTATAAAAAAAAATACAAAAGAGGTGCCTTTACACATTCATCTTTACCTAGCACATAGAATAAAATAATGCGAATCAGTCCGGTCTATGGTCCAAACAAATTTGCATATTCATCCATCAAATTTGAGTTGTTTAGATTCAGACGTCAGTGGAGATGCACAGCCTTTGTCGTCCAAACAAATTGTTTGGGAGGAAGACAACTTAATACAAGTATTGACGACCTTATAAAAACCATACAATTTTCCTCCATATATATATATATATATATATCTGCGCCTTGGAATCTCCTCCTCAAGAGTCAAGACACAAGACGTGGATAATCATGCACCGTTCGCTTGTGTTCCTGATTGAGTAATTCATCATCGGCGGACGTTGACTCACGCCAAATGCTGATTTCATCCATTAAGTCACAATCTTTGTTAAGTAGCGGGAGGAACATTCAGCAACTATCGCCCATTAAAATTTTCAGGATCGATCGGTACAGATTGAAGGGAAAGGGAAAGGGAAAGGGAAAGGGCAAGGGAGTCGGCCGCATCTCACACGAACCTCTCATACGTGCGATTGCCAAACTCTTTATTCATTTATACCAACGAATAGCGTCTAGACGATCGTGCTAGATGTTCTCCTAATTCGCTGCAGCATGGCCGCCTCCGAGCTCTCCTCCCCTCTCTTGGCCGCTTCCGAGCCTGTACCTCTGCCGAAGTCGACGTCGCCGCCTCCGGAGAGCGAGGTGAATGGCCATCTGGAGAGCATCCTGAGCGATGACTCCCTGCCGTGGGCGCGCCGCACGTGGATGGCCACGTTGGTGGAGATACGGTTGCTCGTCTACCTGGCTGCGCCGGCCGTCATGGTCTACATGCTCAACTACGTGATGTCGATGGCCACCCAGATCTTCTCCGGCCACCTCGGCAACCTCGAGCTCGCCGCGGCCTCCCTCGGCAATACCGGAATCCAGATTTTCGCCTACGGTCTCATGGTAAGTGATTGTTTAACCAAAATTCCTTTTCCTCGGAATCGCCGTGCTCATCATTAATTAGCTCTTGTTTGGCATAAAAAACAAGCTAGTCGGTCGTTACTTTACAGAACGAAAGGTATACGTCCAATTTATTTATTCAATCATCCCAATGCGATAGATGATATAGCAGTATGTATAGTTCATCCATAATTTAATTTAACAATCAGTAAATTATGTGACCTTATTTATATGTTTTCCTTTCGTGTTCAATGGATGACTGTCTTCTCTGTTCCAAAGTGCAACAATTTGTAAAATTTGGGAACCATTTATCTTGTTTTTGAGCAACCAATGAATCACTGCGCAGCTGGGAATGGGGAGCGCAGTCGAGACGCTGTGCGGACAGGCGTACGGCGCGCACAAGTACGAGCTGCTCGGTGTGTACCTGCAGCGCTCGACGGTGCTGCTGATGGCCACCGGCGTTCCGCTGGCGGTGATCTACGCCTTCTCTCGCCCCATTCTTGTCCTGCTGGGGGAGTCGCCAGAGATCGCCAAGGCGGCGTCCATATTCGTCTACGGACTCATCCCGCAGATCTTCGCCTACGCCGCCAACTTTCCCATCCAGAAGTTCCTGCAGGCCCAGAGCATCGTGGCGCCGAGCGCCTATATATCCGGGGCGACGCTGGTGATGCACCTGGCGGTGAGCTGGCTAGCAGTGTACAAGCTGGGGATGGGCCTTCTGGGGGCTTCCCTCGTCCTCAGCCTCTCGTGGTGGGTCATCGTGGCAGCGCAGTTCGTGTACATCGCCACCAGCCGCCGGTGCCGGAACACCTGGACCGGGTTCACGTGGCAAGCCTTCACCGGGCTTCCGGAGTTCTTCCGACTGTCGTCCGCCTCCGCTGTCATGCTCTGCCTGGAGACCTGGTACTTCCAGATCCTGGTTCTCATCGCCGGCCTCCTCGATAACCCCGAACTCGCTCTTGATTCGCTCTCCGTTTGGTAATTAAAAATTTCATGGAATGTGGATCGATTCAAACAAGCCACCGCTTTGGATTGACTTGGATTTGTGTTGTTTTCATCGTTGGTGCAGCATGACAATTTCTGGCTGGGTGTTCATGATCTCGGTCGGATTCAACGCGGCGGCCAGGTCAGTGAGACGGTGATCATCACCATAAATCATTAATTAAATAAAATATATTTAATTTGAAACCGTTGAATGCGGCACGCGCAGTGTTCGGGTGAGCAACGAGCTGGGCGCCGGCAATCCAAAGTCAGCGGCGTTCTCGGTGGTGGTGGTAACAGTCATGTCGTTCATCATATCGGTGATAGCAGCGCTCATCATACTCGCCCTCCGCGACTACATCAGTTACGCCTTCACAGAGGGCGAGACGGTGGCGCGCGCCGTCTCCGACCTCTGCCCCTTGCTCGCCACCACCCTCATCCTCAACGGAATCCAACCCGTTTTATCCGGTAATTAACCAAGATCAGTTCGCCCATCATCAAATTGTGATCAAACTTACACGGGCCTTGCAAATTGAACCGCAGGCGTCGCTGTTGGATGTGGATGGCAAGCTTTTGTGGCCTACGTCAACGTCGGCTGCTACTACGTAGTTGGTGTTCCACTTGGTTCTCTCCTCGGCTTCAAGTTTGGTTTAGGAGCCAAGGTCAATTTGATCTTTGCATCCCAATTCTTACTTTGACTAGAAATGTCAATAGATTCCACCTCACTATAAATAAAATACTCTGTTTTTGCAGGGGATTTGGGGAGGATGATTGGCGGTACCTTCATGCAAACGCTTATCCTGATTTGGGTCACCTACCGAACCGATTGGAACAAGGAGGTAATTAACTATAAATCTTAACAGTGCCAATCAGTTCATCAATTGCTATCAATTAATTATATTGTTGGTGCTTGCTGCAGGTAGCAGAGGCTAAGAAGAGATTGAACAAGTGGGGGGACACGCAGGAGCCCCTTATATCTTAGAGATTAATAAGCAATCAATAAGGGACTTTGCTGAAATGTAGTTGTCTGTAATCACGTCCAACTCAATTAAACACGGTAGCTCTTTGGCTGGGTTTGCATTTGTTGAAGCACTGATTGTACACTTTGGTTGAAGCATGGACACCATTAGCAAACACATTAAACTATATTTTAGCAACAAAACAACAAGAACAGAAGCCAAAACAGCAAACTGATATTAATATCGATGAGAGGGACTAAATCGAGGTCAGAGTGAATCTCCCGAGCATAACGCAGGTCGATTCTTAGCTCTCTCTTCAACATGACAGTTAACGGATTGTGCTTATTATCACCATCCCATTTTAGAAACTGTAAAAGCTAAATTCGAAGATAAACCCATTGAGGAATTAAATTCCCAGTTTGCAATTATTACATATAATTGAGCTGCTCTGTTCGCCCTCTAATTAATCATGGGAGAATTAAACACGCATGCCCTACCAAATTCTGTGTGTCAAGGGAATTTCTTCGTACCGACACTCTGAAACATACATTCTCCATATATGTGCAAATTAAGCACCACAAGGATCCAATCCATCACATTCATCGGTGTGCTCCGCTACATCCCCAGCAATGCTCAGGAAATCAAAATGCCTAATTCATCACATAAGACACGCTAAATTATTCAGTGCAACAGGAAAGTGGATTCTACATTCCAATTCCAATGAACTACAACGATCAAGAAAAACAAAAGTAGTCAAAAACAAAGAAAAACAGGGCTCAAGCGGACGTTTCTCTGTCTCATTCTTATTTTGTTTCTTACTGTTTAATTAAATTAACAACTTATAATACAGGTTAATTAGTTCCGGGATAATCTTTTTGAATCATTTAGTAATCCTAGCAAAGATGGACACAGCACGCAAAGTGAGGCAGCAGAAATCCAAGTTGGAGTTGGCCATTCAAATCTAAATCCCTCTGGCATCCAATGTGCAATCTAATTAACCTACCAAATCTAATCCCACATTAATTAAAACCACGTACAATTCTCTTCTGTAATTAACTATATATCGCTGCCGGGTATCGACCAATAGTGAAGCTCACACGGTAGGGTGCCTACGTGGTAATCGTACGGAGGGGGCCCTTCGTTGACGGAGCACAGCAGCAATGATCGATGCAGCTCGCCCTATAAATGGGAGGCGCCGCCGGCTCACTCCTGCTGCCGTGTGCTTCTCCGCCTCTGCATACCGAACTCACCGCCTGAAGAGGAGCTTTCTTCAGCATCCGGAGGGAGGGATATAGCATGCCTAAGGGAAGGGTACGGGGAGCGGCGAGGATTCTCGCCGCGCCGGCGCTCTCCGGCGACGTCACGGAAGGCATTCCCGAACTCGAAGAGAGCGACATGTGGCCTGAATTACAGGATGCTTCTGGGCATCACATCGAATCTTCCGACGCTGATGCTGACGATGGAGGCCGTGCTCCGGCCCGGAGAATGGGACGGCGCCGCCGCGGAAGCTGGGGCAGGCGGTACGTCGGCGGGCTAACCCTCGCCTTGGAGGACGCCCGCACGGGAACTTCTCCTGCGGCGGCTTACCCATCTCAGCAGCGCGAGGGGCATCGGGCAGCGGCGTCGGCGCCCATGGACGTGCCGGTCTGGCCGAGTTGGCTCCAATCTGGTTCGCCGGCAGAAAGGAAAGCCGATGAAGAGGAGGAGGAGGAATATTCCGGGGACGGTGAGTGGATCCCGCCGCACGAGTACCTGGCGCGGGCGAGGCGGCGGAGCGCGGCCACATCGGTTTTGGAGGGCGTCGGCCGGACGCTCAAGGGCCGGGATATGAGACGTGTACGCGACGCGGTCTGGAGTCAGACCGGTTTCTTTGGTTGACTCGATCCGGTTTAAGTTACCCTTTTCGTGCGTTTTTTTTGGTCTTTCTTCGTAAAAAAAAAGGTGAGGGGATAAACTCAATTAATGTTGTTTTTTTCTTGTAAAGTTCCTATTGGGCCATGTGGAATTCAAGAGAAATTTAAAATGTCGTTTGTTTTTTCGGCCAATGACTGCTCAAAGTTTGATTTGATGGACGACTAATGGATGGAAGGGACGTGGGCAAGTGAGACACTTGTTGATTGGCGCAGTGGATTTTCCAAATTGATAATCTTTAAGCCTTTTATAATTTGAATTTGCTAAAAATAAGCTGGAGAGGGTATTTTTGAAAGAAAAGGAAACATTATTTTCGTTTAACTTTAAATAATTTTAAAAAAAAAATCTCAAAGTTTCTGTATTTCCATATCACGGATGGTGATGTCGTTAGGTAGGAACAGTATGTTAATCCATCCAAAAAATTGAGCTAAGGATCGTGTCTAATCTATTATAAAAACTCGATTGTCAGCTTAAAATGAGTTTATTAAATGACATTTTGGAATATATCAAAGTTGTGTATTACAAGATAGTTCATGAATGCTTATACACCGCTGAGTAGATAGTATTATTCTTTGTTGGTCAATTGTCAAATATATTTTTTTTAGCAGTTCGAGGTTGGTGACTCAGATGCTACGTGGAGGAATTGAAGGTCGCATCGTGCTAGCAAATTTCGAAACGGACAAACAACATCAATTAATAGTTTAAATGCATTATTTAAATAGTGAGCAGATAAACTGAAATCCTACTAAATTGCCAGTTAAATAACAAATAAATTAGATGCTTTGTTAAATACATCTAAACCTTTAAAAAAATTTAATTAAACGCTGTTTTAAAATTTAACATCGATTTACACATGGCAATTACGTTGGAATCCGCAATTAGGTTAGGATTCGCTGATTCGCAATTGGTTGAGAATTCGAGACCCGCGCCCCCTATAAGTTTTCTCGTATTTAATTTTATTAGTTATTGTTCAAGTGATCGACTGAATAATTATAATATTTACCTGCATAAATTAGATGTTTTAATACTGTTTAATTAATTAATTAATTAAAACCTCCGGGGTTGTCTGATATATCTTTAACAAAAAAACAAAAAAACCAAAAAAAAACATCCACACTAATTCTGTCTCACAATCTACAATGGGACAAAATAAGAATGCAGATCAGGCACGATAGATACTAAGTGGTGTTTCATGTGATGGCCAATATATCCATAATAAGTTAAGGTCACAGGACACACGGACGCAACCAGCAAGTCGCATCGGGCAGTCGAAATTAAACAAAGGAGGGCTACTGGTTACCCTTCACAAGCTTCTTTATATGGTCACCGCGTGCACTCTTTATATAACGAATACACAAAATATATAGTTTCACACGACTTGCAGATGCATGCATATAGTCTTCAGAAACCGTGAATCTTGATGCGTTCTTTCTTCACTATACCAGCCTGGATCAAGAACACAGAGAAGGCACAAGAGCACCAGGCATAAATTACTCATCAATAGACAGGCCACGATCAGTTACTGAGAGAATTTTATTCCAAGCATTACCTGAATTAAAAAGTTGGAGACATTCTTACGCTGATCGCCTTGCAGCTGAATAACCTGCAAGATTATCGCATGGCTTTTAATTTCCATCTGGTTGAAGTCAGAAAAATGAAAATGAGCTAGCACCGTGGTGGTTTCAAGGAGCAATACCTGCCCTAGTTCAGGATCCTGGACGACGGTACCATTGCAGCAGAATTCTTTCTTCAGATCTTTAAGAATCTTGTTGTAGTTGAACTCTTTCCTTAGACCCTGTACGGTAGTCAAGCTCTTTCTTCCGTTACGCTGCTGGATGCGTACGTGCACATACTCCTTAGTTCCAGTACCAGAGTCGTCAGCATTTGCCTCAGCAAATGGATCTGTTGAAGTTTTAGGGGAATTAGTTTAACTATAGAATAACTACCGCTGGGACAGATCAAATTCTGATTCGTGAACTAGATGTTATTCCCATGAAAAGAAAAGTTATTCATCTATTTTCCTTTTCTTTAATCATACATCATACATGTCTATTAAGAAATAACAAGTCATAATGCCAGACTTCATCGAAAACGTTGATCAAATGAGAGTCCATGAGCTCAGATAATAGGATCGAAAAATCCTACAAGTCATTTAAAATTTAATTATAAATTCCTTAATAAATAAAGTGAAAAACAGATACTACTACCCCATATATGGGGGGGAAGTCACAATCGTACTTACATCAACAAACAAACCGAACTCCCGCATATAAAGATAGCCCCTTTAAATTGTTTTAAGTTGAATTTTCTTTGTTCTTCATCTAACCTTTTTGATTGTCAAGTAAAAATTTCTTTAGCTCTCTGTTCAACTGACCTTCAATTCCAGTACTTTCAACTTACATGAATTTTATGGTTAACAACTTTATTCTTACTTCTTTTATTGTTAAATGAATTATATTTCATAACCTATATTTAATTCTACTTATTTAAAACTTTAATTTATAAAATCTCTCTCAACATTTCAAGCTTCAAATTTATTCTCCCTACACTTCATCAATTAGCATGCACAACATTGTAAACAAATTCTAGTCGACCATCTAATTCAAAAATAATAAGATTTGAATAAAAAATTAATTACCATGAGTATAAGTTTAACACTGATTTATAAAACCTCTCTCGTATAAACAGTAAAGATAGATATGTTGCCTAGATTAACTCAACTGCTGGAGGATCAGGATTGGTGGCAGTTAAGCATTTGAGGGTTATATTGCAGTGAACTGCCACACTAAAAGTCCGAGAGCCAGAAAAAATTATTTTTGTTGGATTGTTAAAAAAAATATTGCAGATAAGGAGAAAACTCATCTAAGAAATAAAAGGAGACAGTGTTAGACTACCCATCTGACAACCAATGGTAACAGAATCACCAACACCATTCAGATACTCTCATTTTTTAGTTCATACATGCCATAACTATTAACTGAGTGGCATAAAAGAATCATGAGAAATCCTGTTCGCAGGTTAAAAAATATACCAAACCATTTGAAGGTGGTTAAAATACATACCAAACTATTTGAAGGTGATGTTCCTATTGTTATTCACTCTAGCCAAATGCCAAATAATAGCATTTTGTTATCTAATAAACAATGATAGAGCATGTTATTTATGAGACCAATTTGTCTCTTTCAGATTACAACTATACCAAGGCAAATAATATTTAAAAACTCGTTGATATAAACTAGGACCTAGTAGATAAGCATCATAAACATGATGCCACAAGCAAACACGTTTTCTGAGTTCATCCAAAGGATTAGAGATAGGACTAAAAAGGAAAAAAAATAGAAATAACCACTAGCCTAAACTATCAAAAAATATATCGTTGTATGGAAAGTAGTCTATGTTCAACATACCAAAGGCAGTTGGAATCTGTACGTTGAGATCTGACATGAAAGTTGGCTCTTGAATTTGGGGTGGGCCGGACAAACTTCCTTGACTAGCTCCTCACAATGTTCTGCAAGCTGCAACACAAGCAATCAGGGGTCAGCATAGTTTCCTTTACTAATTTTAATCACATGAAAATGATATAAAGCAATACCAATATATCAGTTTTAGAGATGGTTTGAGACATTAATGCATGTCCTGTAATTATATCTCATACTTTAAGCAAGCACTAGACAGGTTGTTGTTGAGCTACATAAGCAAAAAAACAATCATATATTAGCGATGTCTTGGATTAACTAATGAATATGGTGTGTTTTGCAGGAACATCAGCCACAAAGGCCCATATGACAAACTGTAGCTTGTTGATACACATCAAAAGAAACTGGACTCAGCATCCAGCATTAATTACAGGATTATTTTTTCTCATGTCATCGCTTCAATTATAGAAAAAAATTAGAAATTAAAACAAATGTATTTGTGTTGAAGGCAATTTTTATAGTTCTAGCACATTACATTTGTACGGAACAAGTTACAAAACGCTAATAGTAAATTCTTCCAAAAATAAATCCAGAAACTAAAGAAGCCATCCAGAAACTAAAGAAGCCAAGTAACCAAGCAGAAAACAAGGCAAGTCTTGTAGATGCATCTCAATTTAGCCATATGAACCTTTTGATATTGCTGATCTGAGAGCCAATTTTAGCCACAAATTCTGAGCACTTTGCTTACTATCAAATCCTCATAAAATATTTAGTTAACCGTACACTGCTTATATCTATAAACTATAAATCATATTCATCATGTATATCAATGATTATCATTCCTTTATGTTTATTGCTTCAACTGATAAAAGGTGGTTATTTTCATAATGGAATATTAGAGTTGTACAAGCTAAGGGATTTATATCAGAGAGGACTACCATAATATTTCTGAAAATGACTCTAGAAATAACCTGAAGCCAAAATACTTCATTTGTATAGTAGAGGATCTTCTTATATATGATAACAAAAAATCTTATTTATGCAAAGCGGCCAGATTTTTAACATCAGAAGGAAACAAACGTCGAATACAGTATTATAAAATTGACAAGAGAAAATCATACAAGGAACCGATGAGCTCCGTGCAGGAAATAGAAGAACAAAATCAATTCCATGTATTAGCGCAATACAAGACAAACGGGAAAGAAAAAGAAAATTGATTCCAAATAATTGGTATAAATCAAGCTTTTGGGCGACGATCACAAATAATGGATTATGAAGAAACACAATTATTTGATTTTTGTTACACTAATCTGAGATAGCTTGCACTTGGACATTCAAATATAAGCTATTCCTTTAAAAATACAGATTTTTAAATATGATCTTTAATAAGATAACTAAAAAACAACGAAAGAAGATTGACTTCATCCAAAAAACGAAGAAATAGGAGACTGCTAGAAAAATAAGAAGGTGACTACTCAAATACATAGTCAAGACCAACATAACAATCCGTTCGCTCGAGCATGCAGGGGAAAAAATATCATACATCAACGTCGAGACAGCCGTGACCAATGACCGTAGATTTGCTCCAATTATCTAATCATCACCTTATTGACGCCTTTGCAAACCTACATACCTAAAATCCGCCGGACATCCAAACCGAATAACCAGCACAACCTCAAAGGTCGAGTCTTTTGCAATCAATACCTTAGAACCAATCAAGAATCCTCACCACCAGCCATTCCAAGAAAGCAACAACCAACATAACAACAAAAATCTACACAAGAAAGGAAAATAGAAGAACAATTTTACCTTGGTGCGCGAGAGAGAGAGAAGCGCGGAGGGTGAGACGCGAGGAGAGGGAGAAATCTGGGAGGATGCTTGCGTTTGCCTTGGCCACCTCCGCTGTGTTCTAATATAGAGGGCAGGTCGCTGGTCCCTCATCTCATCGAACAACTTCTCCGTCCGATCCAGTCATCCAGATCGTCGCGTATATGGTCGATAGGCGGTTTAATGGCAGTCGCTTCGCCGGACGGTCGATTCGTTCTGGATTCACGTAACGATCGTGACCTGGGGTCCATTGGGCGTGAGAAACACGCATATCAACTGTTAGCCGCACACGTGTCAATTACAGTTTCATCTTGCATTTATCTATTAAATTATTTTAACCCAAAAAATTTAAATTTTATTCTTTAATTCTTTTTTCCTTTTAAATTGTAAATAACTTATTCTGATTATTGGCATAGGTGCTGAAGCAAAATATTGAATAAAATTTCTAAGAAATTAAATCTTCTTATGCAAAATATCGATTAATTTAATTATTCAAATACATGTGCTTTAAAAAAATAGATCTGCTATTTTAGCGGTCCTCTAGTGTCAGCCCTACAGATATGGAGAGAGGAAAATACAAGTATACATGCTATAAGTGTATGGCGGGATAAACTGCAGATCGAAAATCGACCCCTAATTATTAGAGCAGAGATGTCATATGTCCACCATCTGTGCTAGACCCTGGGCAATATATATGCTAAACAAGCCACTGAAAGCAATGGACAAAATGAACTATCTCCATCCGTGTTTATAAAATCGTGATCTTGGATCGTAAGAACATACGATCCTACGATCCAAAAGCACAAATCGATCCAAGATCGTGCATATTCAATTTTTGCAATAGGATCGGAGCAGGATTATTGGTAGAATCAGTAGGATCAGAATATAATCGGTAGAATCGTAACATAATCAAAGTAAAATTAGTGGAAGTTTTGAGGGGTTATAACTTTTGACTCGTATTGAATGAACAAAATTTTTAATAAATTTTAAAGTTTATCCTTAACCACCTTATTTTAAATTCAAAAATATCATTTAAATCCTTTTTGAAGACCTAGAAGATTTTATTTTTTTTTTTATTTTTTTTCATCTGGCTAGGGTTTTAAATTATTTAAACATATGTTTAATTATTTTTGAGTTAGTTTTTTTATCAATAATATTCTGTCATTTCTTTTGCTCAAAATGATTAGTTTTTGGATGTCTATTGTCTAGTATTGTGTGACATCAACTAATCTTTAGAAGATTATTTCTGACATTCATATTTGAAACAAATGATTCAATAGCTTCTGTTATGTACGTTAGGTATTTTGTTAGCCTTTAAATTTGATCATCTAATAAATTAAGAAAATATTTTTGAAGTTGAATGTGTTATTATTATTATTGTGTGAGAATGGTAGTTAAATTACTAATTAATTTAAATTTGTATATGCA